>JACMIF010000203.1:5334-36626 GCA_014805445.1 Diplogasteroides magnus | reverse complement strand
TTGAGGCGGCAATGTTCGAAAAATCGCGCCAAGGCGCGCTATTGCGTAATAATCCAAAGGAGGTGCGAATAGGTGTGGTCTGATATAGGGTACCTACAAGTATTTTGCATAGAAGCTACCTTCTATTTTAAGGAAGATAGGACAAGAAAAAGTGAGTGCACAAAGACTTATGGAACACCCTAATAGACGAATGATAAAAGTACTTTACTACAGTTTTTGAAACCCTAGTGCTTACATAACTGCCTAGTCCTCAATCACAGAACAAATAGTCTAACCTGCAGCACAGATACCGGGCAGTTCGTCAGTCGGCTGAGCACTGCCAAGCTGGTCACTCGTTCTCCCTCCAACTCCTCTGGCCTCGATTGGAGGAAGCCTTCAGGACCGGAGATGCCCAGCTCGAGCATACGGGCCTGAACAATTGATGATTCTGGTTGAGAGGAGTCTTTTTAGTGGAATTGTCTTGTCTCTACGTTTTGAGGTGCGGTTGCACTCTATAGACAACCGCATCGCCGGGAGTATATATAATACATAACGAATGCACTAAACGATTTTCTTGCGATGCCCATGGTAGGAACTGGATTCATTTTCGCTACATCTAGAGAAAAATTAACGGTAGATTGATTGTGATTTCTATTCCCGAAAGATCTTATGCTGTGCGTGAAACATACATAATCTGAACATAGCGCGTTAATTCGCCATTACCACAATGGACTGATCACTATTGAGCCCATGCGTCTAGGACTAGGGATCGCATTACGGAACGTTATTGAGAATGAAGTTAGACGACTAGAAATGGACGGCTGTCAATAACGTTCCATAATGCGAACCCTATCTAGGACAGTTCAATCACCTCGAGCAACTTCACGATGCACTTCCTCTCCGGTAGGACACGGACGTGCACTCCGAGAGTTCGGCAGGTGGAGAGGATCTGAAGAAGTTTTTGTTATTACAAGCAACTAGAGAAGATTCAAACCAATTCAAATCATATTCATTTTGCCTATTTATAGACAGAGTGCTGGGTCTTCTCATCCACCATATACGGATTCAAACAAATTGTTTCTATTGGACCGTTCTTTTGCAGTGTTTCGGTGTTTCGAAACATCTGGTGCTGTTTCTTTTGCATCTCGTTTCGAAACACTCGAAACACCCTTAGCCACTGGCCTGCCACTCACAGCGTGCCGAAAAGTGGAACATCCGACTATTGCAGCGCATCAATATCGCGCACATTCGTGAAACCGCGACGCGTCCCACTGTGCCTTCAACGGGACGCGTCGCGGTTTCACGAATGTGCGAGATATTGATGCGCTGCAACAGTAGGTAGCTCCCCTTTTCGGCACGCTGTGTCACTGATTTTCCGGTCACCATCGAAAGCCTCACCTGATACAACACATCATCCTCGTCCACGTCGACGATGAAGCTGTTGACGAACTCGTCCTTCACTGCACGCTCGAGTTGACTCTGAGGTGAATGGATGTTAGTATACTATGAAGACGACAACTAGTGTGAACATGAATGTTTGCGCCGTAATGGTGAAATTGACCCGGTGCAAGTATCCATTACGGCGCAAGAGTCCATGTCTTTCGTCCCGTCACTAGTACCTTAGTGTTTTCGTCCCATTTCGTGATGACTCCACTCAACGCCACATTGCACACAGCATCGGCCTCTGCAGTCTTCTTCACCCGTCGAATGGCCTCGAGGAGACCCTCGCCCTCTCGCGGCCACGCTGTCTCGATGACCTGAACAAACATTATTCATGTAATTTATGTAACATTATTCGTGTAACAATTGCTTTGATGCTATCCCAATTGTGACTGATGGGTTTATAAATCGGTAGTAAAGTGCGTTTCTCAATCATCTATCCTCTCATGTGATGGATAACCGCTCTGATATTGAGGCAAGTAAACGAATTCGAAAAGCACAAAATACCGGTTTATAACCCCTAACTGAGACTTGATGGACGACTCCCCCCATCTTCATCCCATTCATCTCTTTTCCCCCACTACATAGTGAGTGTGATCAGCAATGCATGCCTATTCACTCTTCTGCTGCTTCTTCCTATCTTGTTCTTTCTACTTCTCTATTGTAAACAAACGACGGAATCGATAAGGCTGCATCTACAGCAAACAGACGTTCCCACAGATTCATGTTTCGGGAAACGCCACGTATTAGCTGCAAGCTTCCCGATGCTGGAGGACGCTACGGAATTTGATTGAGAGGATTTTTTCTTCACTTGATCCCCAGAGCGAACACTCTGATTCGGATAAATGGGGTGGATGAAAGTTGCGCCATGGGCGTTTACTCCGTTATGGTGGAGAGGATAGATGCGCCTTCCTTTTCGAGTATACTGTATTGTAGGGAATAAACTTACAGTAGCTGTTCCTCCGGCCACGGCAGCCTTGCTGCCCCTTGCAACGTCATCTGCAGATGATGGCGCCGAGAAGTGGGTGTGGACGTCGATTCCAGCCGGCATCAGAATCTTGCCCTCGCCTGGAAGTGGGAATTAGGGTGTCCCAAGAGCTTATCTCGTTATGTTTGGTAGTAGGAACTTTATTCATTATCGTAATATCTAGTGAAATAATGCGTTATGTTTGAATTATCTATGTTTCACGCATTGCATAAGATCCTGCAGGAATAGACAACACAATGAAAGCTCCCTGGATCTTACAATATATATTACGATAATGAATACAGCTCCCACTAGGGTTTCGGTCAATGCCATAAGAGCGGTTCCCTTACTCATCCGATAGACAGCCGCTTCTCGCGATTCAGACCATAGACCAATGCACTCTACTACCGTTTTAGAACCCTAGTAGAAACTGTATGCATTGCCGCAATATCTATTGGAAAAACCATGCAAAACTCATTGTGATCTCATTCCTGAAAGATCTTATGAAATGCGTGAAACATACATCATCTCAACAAAACTCGTTAATTCGCCATTGTCACAATGGGCAAATGGCACTTGAGCCCATTCGGGTGAAGACAGGAGCGCCACGAACACTTGTGCCATGATAATGAAATGGATAGATGCGCCATCGTTTACGTCGCTGTCTCAGCTCAAGTGTCCATTTCACATTGTGGCGCAAATATCAATGGTGCTTCTATCATTCACCCCGGTACTCATCTCCAAAAGCATAGAAAGGCTCAAAAGCATGCGTTCTTGAGACAGAACAGAATGAAGTACCTTCGATAATGCGAATGCCGGACGGAGCCTCGACAGACGGAGCGACGGCTCTGAAAAGACACAATATGAACTGTTGAAGGTGTTTGGTTATTGAATGGCATAGATCCGTTTATTTTCATGTCTTATATGCTCCCAATTGTTTGCGGCTGCTCTCTACTGTTGTATGCATTCAATTACATGCATTCACTTTATATCAACTTCTTCTTCAAGTAATTTCACACTTCTGTCAGAGTCAAGAATGATCCCCATCAATCTCCCCGTCATTGTCGCAGCAATAATTTATGAGCTCTTCAACGCACGCACACCTGTCACCTGTTCGCCACGTCAATTTCTCAAAACTGACTGCTGTCAGCTGTTCGGATATTTGAACGGCTTTGTATTAGGGTTTCTAAAACGGTAGTGAAGTGCTCTTCTCATTCGTCTAATCCGTTCCGAGCGATTGTCTCTACGTTCGATAAATAGACAATGGCTCCGAGTGTATTGGACTAATGAGAAACACACTTTACTACCGATTTAGAAACACTAATTTTGTATCTGCAAATCCCTCAAACCCTTTTCAAATGTAATACATCTCGTTTAGCCCCTTCTTTAGCACCCCCGTCCCTTGTTTTATGTGCCCGCATCGCTTAATGACCCCTTCGATTGTCTGGCTGTGATGTCCCTGGTTGATAGAGGATGCCGCTTCACGCGATACTCCCATTGCTCCCACTCGATTCTCATGCAAATGACCCTTGCCCCATCCTTCCTCTCACTCTCAACTATATGGATTCTATGGTAGACTATGGGTTATGTTTCAGTACCACTATATATCTATTGGAAGTTATAGCCCACCCTAATGGAGTTTACCATAACTAGAGTTGGAAATTAGTACGCGAGATCGGTTAAGTTTCAGCTACTATATATTTGCACTGCCAACTTGGTTTTCTAATAAAGTCATGAAGGGTAGTGGTGAAGAACTGAGAAAAAGGAGAAGTGATCCCCCAATTTTGGGGCTCCAGTGTTTCGTTCGAACAGCTGTTCATAATACCCTCCGTTATCCCTCCAATATCGGGGCTCAATTTCGCAATGGCAGAGAGGCGGAAAAGCACTCTAATGGAGAGAGCTCAGAGATGGGGAGAGAAGAGAGTAGGAAACGACCAAATAAGGGCACACACATGAAAGTGGGTCTTGCGAAAGACTACTGCTGTCATCCCAAAGAAGGGACGCTTTTTCGGAAATTCTAACCTCCCTGTTCTCCACCGAGAGGCTGTCTATTGAACGGAGAGACAGCCGCTCCGAAGAGATTGGGGAGGTTAGGATGTCCGAAATGCGCTCACTACCCCAAAGAAGGGGAATACGAAATGATTTACCACCACCAATTCCCGTTCATGAGTCAGCCTTGGAAAACGCGACCACTTTGGGACAACTAGTACAATTTATGATGTTGCCTTTTTCATGGTACACCAGAAAAAAATGTGCCGGAATTGGGTTGTAATGTCAGTCTCGAATTGGAAGAAGCATTTATTCTTTGCACGTACCCACTCGCGAATAGAGATGGAGTTAAGCTAAGCGTTCTTTTAAGATTTGCAGGGGTACAACTACAAGTCATACTCTTTCAACAACAGAACTCTCAAAAGAACACTATGCTCAACTTCATCTCTATTCGAGAATTGGTACTTGTTAGATCCCCGGCAATGATCTTCCGCAAGGTTTGAATGCGGAGGCAGACAAAAAGCGTTCGGTCTCAATGCATATTGCATTGCTCTTCTTTTTCCCCATCTATTCTTAATAGCCGATGAGAAAGAAGAAGACAGGCAAGGCTTACACACTCTTGCACTTTGTTCCCGGGAACTCACTCAACAAAAAGTCATGGGTCCCAGGGGGAAGTAGCCAATCAGGAAAGGGGATAAAGCCGGGGAAACCGTTCTAAGAACGAAAAAAGGAACTTACGTGATGAGTCCATTCTGAACGAGGACGTCAGCGGTGAAGACGGAGTCGTCGTTGACGACCTGGGCGCCCTTGATGAGGACGGACATCTCGCCTCCTCCACCGTCAGCAGCTCCAGAATCCTCCTCTGCTCCCGCCTGCTCTCGCCCACTCTGCGTCTCTGCCTCGGGAGTGGCGCTCGCGTCGTCTGCACTCTCGCGCCGTTCCTCCTAAACGGGGGATGCGGCCTTTTGGGGGAGGAGGAGGAAGAAGAAGGAAGGCAGTTAGCCAGTGGCCACTAATGCGTGGTCGGAGGGTGGGAATGGGGGGGGGGATGATCGATTGGTACACACGCACACTCACGCAAAAGGAACAGATGGACAGAGAAGGGGAAGAGAGGATGAGGCCTTGTAAGGACAGGCAGAGACTGTATTCGGTTGAAAAACATGATGGACATTTACGCCATAACGGTGAAATGGACTCATGAGCCATGGCTATCGCAAGTGTCCATGAATGACAAGAGCGTCATGGACATTTGCGCCGTAACGTTGATATAAACGCTTGCTCCATCGTTATCGTAATTATTTACCATGGTGCAAGACTCATTTCTTCATTACGGCGTAAATATCCACGGCTCTCTCATATTCTTCACCCGGGTATCCATCCTCTCTCACCACTGACAGACCCTTCAATGGGAGAGTGACTGTTGACTGTCCCATTGAGACGGGTGAACAATGGATGAAAGGTCTAGTGGTCTTTTTCCCGTTAATTGAGGAGTCGAGAAGGGCGAGGGGAGCTAATGCAACCTAAGAGCAGGTCACGATTCATTAGAACGAAAGAATGTTGATGAGAGTGAAGTTGCGTAACTCAAAAGGACAAGTAGGTACAGTAATCAAATCAAAGGTACTAATTGAAACTGGGTGAGTCATTGGGGAGAAGTAAATAACATGAGGTTATTGTAGAATGGCTACCGTACCTCTTCGGCCAGTTCAGGACCAGGTTCGTTGAGTGATGTTTGGACCTCGTCATGAGATGAGCCCTTCCTCGGATGGACTGGAACTTCCTCTTCTTCCACCATTACCACCTCCTCGACCCTACGAAGTGTCAATCACGGGTGTTCCAAGGGTTGATACCGTACTCTTCATCGTCTGCTCCTTCGAACGTCTCGGGACCCGGCTTGCACTGGTCTTCGTCTGGAGAAACTTGCAGATTGCGCACCTTCTTCTGGCACTTCTCGTAGACCTACAACATATCGAGATTATCACCTTCGCTAGAGAATAAGGGTTTCGCAAAACTGTTGCTGTATTACAGGTCGATTTCTCTCCACAGTTACGGTGACAGTTTAGACTGTATTCCCACAACGGTTTCAAAACTGAGGGAGCTAAGTCGACAGTTATTTGTCTGTATGTGTTCATAATCACCCCTCAGCACGTTCGGATAACCTTCAGGTCAAAACAACATCATCCCTTTGTCATCAGCACAATAGAGCTCTTAACTGAAGTGTTCTACATGTCAGTATCAACGTGTCCATGCATATATGTCTCATTCCACTGAATGTCCCTTTCCTGCTTCTCCTATTTCCGCGAAATCTGACACGACTACACTACGCCGACCGAGAGGCGCTTTGTTTGAATGGGATTGCGGCAATATCGAAGGAG
The DNA here is from genome assembly GCA_014805445.1 of Diplogasteroides magnus. Classification (NCBI taxonomy): domain Eukaryota; kingdom Metazoa; phylum Nematoda; class Chromadorea; order Rhabditida; family Diplogasteroididae; genus Diplogasteroides; species Diplogasteroides magnus. The sequence goes on along the minus strand of JACMIF010000203.1, from coordinate 29,879 downwards.
AGGGACGAGAGTAATCAAGGATTCTGAACCGAAGGAAGTAAATCCCAGGGACAATCGTCATTACAATCATCTCTCATGTGATAGACAACCGCGCTCCGGAGAAGAATGAGCACAAATTTTCCGATTTTGCAGCCCTAGCAGCAACCAGGGACATTCAGCTTCCTTCGAGAAAAGAAAACACATCGTACCCGATCATAATCTGGGTTCTCGGAGAACAGTGAGCCCTTGGTGTTGAGGGGAAGGTCGGAGAAGGTCTGTATCCGTTCCTTCTCGAAGACGTTCTTTCGGCCGAACCGACGAGTGCCCGATGTCACCTTCAACAATATTATATCTTTTCCTCACTGTAAATGTTTTTGATCTCGATCATTTGAAAGAAGAGTCAATATCAGGACTAGGGGGTTCTGAATCTGATATTTGATGTCATTATTCTTCTGCACTGTTCGCTCTCTCCCTGATAAACAATATCTATGCGGAGAAGAATGACGAGAAATTTGCGGATTTAGAAGCCTAATCAGAACTATGCTCATGTCTGAACGCTTCCTCACCTCCTCTACCCGTTCCTCCGGCTTCTGCTCCTGTCGTCTCTTCTCCCATGCTGAGTAATCAGGACCGCCTCCGAACAAGTCCTGCAAATCGGGGAATCCAGGCAATCAAGACAATTCAGGGACCAATAGGCACAACACAGGCACCACCGGTTACGTATTGGATATCCGAATGACCAGGTCTGGTAGGTAAGTTATAGGGCCTCTAAATCGGTAGTAAAGTGCATTTCTCATTCGTCTAATACATGTGGAACTGTTGTACACCGAACGTAGAGACAACATCTCCTTATTGATAGACGAATGAGAGACAAGAGACCTCCAAAAGAACTGCGAAGTGCATTCCTTTTTTCTCGCTCATATTCGAGCGGTTGTCTATCACATACGAAAGACAACCGCTCGAGAATGAGTTAGAGATAGGGAACGCACTTCATAGTTGCTTTGGAGGTCTCTGTGAGCGACTACCGATTTGGAAACCCTAGCGAGCCCAGAATGTCTTCGGATATCCATCAACGATAGACTTCTACCGAACCGAAGTAGGGGGATGGGAGGGAAGCGTGGTGGAATGGTCGAGGTTAGAGATGGCGTTGAGAGTTAGTGACGAGTACACAACATGCTCTTGGTTAACACGGTTACGCTTCTGAATGTAATCCTGGGTTAGGAATCTGAAAGTGAGGTCAAACAAGGAAACTACCATGCAGAGAACGGACATTCTGATCTAGAGGTTAGTGGTGGAAATCCAAGTCAAGGGTTCTAAACCAGTAAATTTGTGGTCATTCTTCCCCGGAGCGCTGTCGTCTCACTCCCTCATAGACAATGGCGTGGCGGGGAATAATGACGACAAATATACCGATTTAGAGGCCCTTGTCATTACGGCAGACAAAAGACGAAAGGAAGGCACGTCGCTTGGATTTCGACTGTCTTCTACGAACATAACCGACATGGGGTGCACCACACGACAAGAGTACTGTACCTTCATCGCGGAGGACGTCTCCAAGCCCTTGTGACGCTGTTTGAGCACGTTAGATGGGATGACATCAGGTACCGGGAGAGGAGTGGATCTACTCGATCCTGTCTTGGAGCTCGGTCTAGATCCGGAGGCCCGAGATGGGGGAGGTGAGGGGCTGATTGCCTGTGAGGCTCTGAGGGATCCAGAAGACGACGAGGTGCTCAGCTCCTCCGCGACGGGAGGAGGAAGCACCTCGAAGATGACCTCGACTCCGGGAGCGGCCCGGATCAGGCGGTACTGCCGTAGCTCGTAGGACAACGGCGCGAGGAAGGGAAACATGGTCGTCGACTCTCAAACCATGGCCGCTCTACCCCTGTAACACTCGTTTTTGGAACGCGTTCATGCAGTTTTATTGCGAAAGTACGTGAGTAGTCGGGTTCCTTAAACTGTAGAAAGTGCATTCCCCATTCGTCTAATCCACTCGGAGCGGTTGTCTATCGAACGTAGACACAACCGCTCCGATGTATCAAACGAATGAGAAATACGCTTTACTACCGTTTTAGCAACCCTAGTGAGTAGGGGGCAGATGAACAAACAAGCTTATGGTCAACGGGGTAAATGCTGTAAATCGACCAGAAAGTCAGTTGGAGAACTCTCGAGAAGGACACTCTAGAGGCATTGGAAGAGAATTTCTTGGAGGAATTGGAGTTGCAATCGATTGGAGTGGGCGGAAATATACAGACAGAGTTAATTAGATTAAGGACGGACGTAAATCAAGTGCTGTAAAAATGTTTTATGTATTCTTCGTTGCGAAACAACAGCGGCTAGCTGACATAGCCGCGGGCCAAAAAATTGCACGCGAAATTGACCGCAGCGCGCAGGACGCGTGCTTCGTTGCACGCGTTCGCGGACGTTTGGGCGCTTTTCGCGTGCGCAGTTGTTCTTTGGAAGTTTTCGCTGTTACCTGTGTTATTGATGTTTGCGCGTGTCTCGTTAGTGTTTGCGGCGCGTAGTTAGAGCAGGAATGTCGCGGTCAGTGGCTTTGTTTACTGTGTGTCCGCATTCCATCAATCGATATGCGCTGTGATGACTCAGCCCCCCATAGCTGACTGACACTGCTATAACGACGCTCGAGCGCTCTCTCATATTGTGAATCATTGCTCCGTTTTCCTCCCTCTCTAACAATCTCTTCTTTTATAGCTCCGGGTGATGGGCGATGAGGCTAAAATCGTACGTGATCTGCGCGCGACTTCAGCCAAAGTGAGTTAATTTTACCGATTGTGGGCAATAAACCGTTCAGCCATCGCATGTTCGCATAGTTTGTGCCAATTTTTGCTGCGTAAATGCTTAGATTGTTTTGCTAACAAATTTTTTAGTTAAAATAGAGTGTTTTCCACGGGATTCGGTGGCTAGTCATCGAGTAATTTCGCAAGAGAACGCGTTTGCATTGCAGTATGCCGAATCGGCGAAGGGTGACATCTTGAACGCCCTGAGACAGTACAAGGACCTGAAGAGCGATGTGGAGCTCTTCATGTACCCTGATGGCAAGAAGCGACAGGCGTTCAAACTGGTCGGCACCATTCCCGTCAGCTACAAGGTACAATTTCCACACTTTCTCGAATTTTGTGAGTATGACTCATTTTCGACTGACTTCATTTGGGCATTATCGTATCATAAGAGTCATGGTGTTCAGGGTGCCGTCTACAACATTCCCGTGTCCATCTATCTGTGGGACACCCACCCGTACTATGCGCCCATATGTTGCGTGAATCCAACTCCTACTATGGTCATCAAGGTTCGTACTTTTCTACGATTTAAAGTGGTAAACTTGAACCAATATACTTTTCAAAGAAGCTGTTCTTATTGTTATTTTGAACAAAATATCTCTTATCACTGATTTCTTTCCGGGGGGGGCGTTAAATGGTCGTTTAAAGATTCCAAATGAAGTCGTTAATTCAGGAGAGCGAGCATGTGAACAAGCAGGGCCGTGTCTTCCTTCCATACCTCAACGAGTGGCGGTATCCCGGATACGACTTGTACGGACTTATTCAGGTCAGTATTTTTGTTTGTTTTTTGTTCTCTTCTCAGCATTTATGATTATGTAAGGAAAGCAAGTAGAAGTGCATTTTTCTAATTCCCTGGGAGCGTTTGTCCATCACATATACATCCGCTCCGAGGGAATTAGACGACAGAAAAGTGTACTTCAGCTCGCTTTCCGTACCGTATTTGTAATACATTAGTGTGAAATAGTTTACCTTAAACTTAACGTATTTAGATGATGGTGATGATCTTCCAAGACCGGTGTCCACTGTACTCGAAGGGATCCGCGGAATCGAGTAGGACAAGCAGCAGCAATTCCACACCGCAGGTACCGTGGGCCTTTCCTTACGATTTTTGCTTGTGATTTTGCTACTATTTGAACGGAAAATAGAGAAGAAGACATTTGCGCAAATTGACTTGAGTCTGCCTGTTTTGAGTTTCACGATTCGCACATTCGTGAGTCATTCTACATAGAACGACGCATGAAATGCGAATCGAGAGCACGTCTTCAAACTTCTGCCGATCCCCGGACCCTAGTTTATTGTATTTTACCATAGTATGATTCCGGTTATTTACCATAGAATGATGCCGGTTATTGTAGGATATTGTAAAATACTGTAGGATTACGGTAGGTTATAATAGCGGAGTAGTATGCTAGTAAATTCTTTTCAGCCCCTTCAACCGCAATCGCACTCTTCCCCAGCCATGCCAACTCCGTATCCGTCAGACAATGCTCTGCCCTACCCGACGACCACCGCAGGTACTTGGATACACTAAAATAAAAATAAAATAAGGAATGCAAGCTGAAGTGCATTTTTACGTCGTCAAATTCCCTCGGAGCGGTTATTCATCACCTGAGAGAGACAGCCGCTCCGAGGGAATTAGATGACAGAAAAATTCACCTGAGACCTGAGAATGCAGAACTAAAATAACCGTATCAGTACGGCAGCGTGAAAATTCTCATGATATTGATCAACTCAATTCGTAGACGACTTATACTTTTGGCCTGTGCTTTTTCACGGGAAGGGGGACAAATGAGTTGCTTGATTTAACTTACTCTTGTCTAAAGCCAATCGACTGCCTATCGAACAAGCGCGATGTCGCGGGTACTGCAACTTATGACAGGACATAATTACGAAAGACTTGGGTACGGAAAATTCTCGTGAAATCAACCAATCCAATTCAAAAATCTTCGGGAGTATGGGAGAGTTAATTTCGCAATGTAAATTCTTGTGAGTCAAAAAAATCAATTGCAAGCCGAAGAACAGCACTTTATGACTTTTGAGCGGCACAAATGTTGCAGGTAATGCAAGTTTGGCCTGGAGAATTACTATCGAGATGAGACCAGAAAATTAATGTGGAACAAATCAATTATTAGTTCTAAAATTCCTTTTGTGATTTTCAAGCAGCACAAATCTCACGGGAGTATATATGTAAATCGTACATATGTAAATCCGATGTGCATGGAACAAATCAATTACCAATAGGACAAGAGCACTTTGTGGCTTTTGAGCGATATAAATCTCCCAGTATTTGCACTAAATTAGATTGGCTATTGTCTTGGTGAACAACGAAACTATTTTTTGTGAAAATTTCAAATAATATTTATTGTATGAAACCAATTGACTGCCTGTTGTGCATTTTTATTTTAGAGCGACTCAAATGTCACAGGAATTTTGACTAGGGTAATTAAGGAAGACTTGGGCTCGGTAAATTCATGTGGAACCACCGAGCTCAATTTTTAAAAATTTCTTGTAATTTGTAACCAGCACAAATATTACGGGAGCATGGAATATTTAATTTCTCGATGTAAATCAGATGTTAATGGAACGAAACCAACTGTCAGTAGGATAAGAGCGCTTTATGACTTTCGAGCGACACAAGTGTCGTTGGTAATTTAAGTTTGACTTGGAGAATTATTATCTATGTGTGACCGAAAAATTCAAGAGGAACGAATCAATTCTGAATTCAAAAATTTCTTTTGTGGTTATCAAGCAGCACAAATCCCACGGGAATACGGGAGAGTAAATTTCTTAATCTAAATCTGATCAGAAGAACCAATCAATTGCCAATTGAACAGGAACACTTTATGCCCTTTGAGTGACATAAATGTCCCAGGATTTCCGCCAAATTAGATTTAAGTTGCTATTGGCTTGATGAACAACACAACTACTTTTGTATGGAAGTGGAACATAATTTGACCTAAAAAGTATTGTTACAACCTTACCTTACCGTTGATTTGGTTTGAGTGATTAATTGTTTTTTTTTCATTACAGGCGGTGTTCCGTATCCGACTTCCTCCTCGTCCACTCCTTATCCCAATCCATACCCATCCAACATGGGAACAGGCTACGGCATGCCTCAGCCACCACCGTAAGTTGTAATGCTTCGGTTACTGTAATGATACAGTATCCCTAGTACTGTACCCCTACAGTAATCTACAATATGCGAGTCCGAGCTTCAGCAGAAGTTCCCTTCTAGTTGCCTTATCTGATTCGAAATGGACTGCCAAGTACATTCGATGGAAATAGTGAACATTCTTGGTTTGTCTGTTAGCTGAATATCATACCGGACATCAAGCATCGTGCGCCCGGCTTTAGAAATTGGGTGGTGGGAGACCATTGTTCAAAAAATGGGCCAACAACGCATACCCAATCCAGCTTTTTTGCCCAACCTAGCCCGACTTCGGATACTATTTTAATATTTTTCTGCACCCAACCCGGCACTCACAAATCTCACAGGAACTATTTGAACTGTGTAATATACGAAGATCCTTGTCCTCCATTACATTACATAAAACCGTAGGTTTAAATGACAATCGTGAGACAACGAATCAAAGGGATGATGCCATGCATTTCTTGCGATAATCCCCCATCCACCCATGATCTCCACTATAAATGTCAAATTCTCCCATTGTAAGAAGAGATTTTAAAAATATCAGTTACAGTTGTAATCCATGTTGAGAACACCCGTGACTTTTCATTTATTTCCCACCTCGAGCATCCCAACATTTCAATGAGTTTATATCGTCTCCCTTTGCAGTACCCGACCCGCTCCACCCACGGACGCCATTCGGATGTCACTCATCAGTACAGTGGAGGACAAGCTGCGGGCCAAACTGAGGGACAAACTGGGTGACTGCTTCAGTCCAGACAGTTGGGCGGGATCCCAGTAAATCCAGGAAAAGATTATTTGGGGGTCCCGCACTCAAATTTGCCAAGTTTTACGTTGGTCAGCCCACTTCTGCCCAGTTTTCTGCCCCCGCTGATTTTGAGTATCTTCAACAGGTGTTATGGGCCATGCTATTCGTATCATAATCTCGTCGATCGGAGCGATAGATAAAGTATGAGATGCGAGCAACCCAAGCGCTGTGTGTAATGCGCGTTCGTTATTGCGACGCTGATTTTACACTTGCTCCGATCATTCTAACCGTAAAACTCTCAATTCGAAGACGATTCCTATACTCTTGCGACCAGCGCCAGATTCACGGGAAGGGGAGGGGAATGAACTTTTTGATTCGAAATATCCTTCATTTTTTCGTTAGTACATGATCTGACCTGAAACCAATCGACTGTCTGATGAACAAGCGCATTTTATGACAATGGAGTGACAAAATATCGCAGGTAGTGCAAATGTAACAGCGAAATTAAATCTATTGAAGGCCGCGTTGAGTCGATCAGATGTTTGTGGAAAACCATCTCTTCTAATTCATAACGGGCACAAATCTCGCGGGAGTACGGGGAGAAGAAATTTCTCAATGTACTAGATGTAATGTGAAATCACGACGCTGATTTTACACCAGCATCGATCATTTTATCCGTAAAACTCTCAATTCGACGTCTCCTATACAATTGGCCGGCGAACTATCGCAGGTATTTCAAATTTCGCAAGGAAAATTTTAATTGTTAAAACTATATTGAAACCAATTCAACATTAACTCTTTGTTCAAAATACTTCTCTTGTAATTTTATAGCGGCACAAATCTAACGGGAATATGGGTGAGTAAATTTCTCAATGTAGATCTGACGTGAAACCACGACGCTGATTTTGCACTAAGTCCGACCATTGTAACCGTAAAACTCTCAATTCAAAGTCGATTCCAGTACTTTTGAGACCAGCGCTCTTACACGGGAAAGGGAGGACCGAAAGAATTACTTGATTTGAAATATCCATAATTTTTTCGTTACTGATCTGAAATCAATCGACTACCCGTTGAACAAACACGCTTTATGATCATTGAGCGACACAAATGTCGCAAGTAATGCAAATTTGGCAGGGATTTCTTTAAAATCTATTGAGGACATGGGATTCATCCAATCAGCTGTTAATTCAAAAACTATTCTTGCAATTCTTAACCGGCACAAATATTACGGGAATACGAATATATTTCTCACAATGAATGTAGATGTGAAGTGAAACCAAGCTGATGTTCCAGTAGCCACGATCACTGTAACCGGGAAACCCCAATTGGTAGACGACTCCTGTACGTTTGAGACAGCGCTCTTTCACGGGAAGGGGAGGGGACGAATGAGTTATTTGATTTGAAATATCCATCAAATGTTCGTTATTTATTATCTACCCATTGAACATGCGCGCCTTATGACCAGTGAGCGACACAAATGTCGCGGGTAATGAAAGCTTGACACGGAAATTAGTTCTATCGAAGGCATTGAATTCGAAAAGTTGGAACGATTAGTTCAAAATTCAAAAACTTCTCTTGTAATTCTTAACCTGCACAAATCTTGCGGGAGAGGAAATTTCGACAACATGTATGAATTTGCTGTGAATTTCAGTACTGATTGTAAAACATACCAACGTTCAGTTGACCACGAGCACTTTATGCCTCTTGAGAATGTTGCAGTATTTCCGCTAAATTTGGTTTGTGCTGCTATTAGCGTGACAAAGTCTGGGAGAATATACTTCTCAATGTAGATCTGATGTGCCCATGTTCTTCGAAGACGACTCATATACTTTTGAGATCGGCACTCTTTCACAGCTAGCGAGGGGGGACTAATAAGTTATTTGATTTGGAATACCCCTCAATTTTTTGTTGTATGATCGCCCTGAATCTGATCGACTGCATGTTAAGCAACAGCGCTTTATGAATATTGAGCGGCGCAAATGTCGCAGGTAATGCATATTTGACCGGGAAAATTAAATGTATTGAAGGCCATAAAAAAATACAAATTGAGTATACCAGCTTTTAGTTCAAAAACTTCTTTTGTAATTGTGAACCTGCACAAATCTTACGGGAGAGCAAATTTTAACAATTTGAATAAGTGAATTTCAGTAGTGAGGAAGACCAAATCAACTGCGAGTTGAACACGAGCATTTTATGCCTTTTGAGTGACGTAAATGTCACAGTATTTCCGCTAAATTTGATTTAAGCTGCTATTAACTTGGTGGAGTATGGGAGAATACATTTCTCAATGTAGATCTAATAATGTGAAACCAGTGGTTTTTTTTTTCTTTTTCTTTTCGCCCCGATTATTCTAACCGTAAAACAATGAAGTAATTACCTTGTTTCAGGCACCACGTACGCTGAGATGGCGTCCATGCGACAAACGCAGACGGAGTTGAAGGCTGGACAACAGAAGGTGGATACTGTAGATCAGAGATGAATTGGAACTAACTCATGAAAATCAAAAGTGACAGACTTAAAGGTCTGTGCGCAAGTGTACCAATGACGTTGCATATGCAAGTGCCGTCATCCCTGTAATAAGGGAGTACGGTATACCGTATAGGGCATTTGATGGATACTGTGGATATCAACTCAGATTACTAAATATGATCAGTGATGGGCACGAACTTGGATAGAACTGGCACGCAAATTTTGGAAACTCCATAACTTGGGGTTTGCGCAAAATCGTCTTTCGCTGTTTGTGGGAAGCCGCAAAATCAACATTGCTCTCTGTTAGGGGACCATGCAAAATGAAAAGACGACTAGTACGTACCAGTGACGCACTCATCTCTGAAGCAGATACTACATAGTATATTAGTAAAGTATGGAGGGAAGTATGCTGATTGTGGAGAATCATGCCATAGAAACCGAGATGGAGTTCAATTACTTTGTATCTTTGTAATAATGTCAATTGTTCATTCATTGTTCCTTATTTCACTCATCGCAAGGATATTTCACTTTGGTGGTTTGGATTCACCGCGTTTGTGGACTAGCGAGCGGATAAGGTTTCGGCATTTAGTGAAAGTGATAGAGTCAACCGCCGTGAGCAACATATTAGAGAACCGAAAACTGCTGTCATAGGAGTCAACAGTTGTAATTGGGGTGTGATTCATAGTTACGAGGGCGAAATATTCGAGCACCATGGGCATAAGCGCCATAATGATGAAATGGACACTTGCGCCATAATAAAGACGACAACGACGGTGCACCTGCCCATTTCACCATTACGGCGCAAATAGCCATGACGCTCCTGGATTTCGCCTGTTAGTCATAGTTGTGTTATGTTTCAGATCAAGGTGGCAATGGAGAGTCTGGAACGACAGTCGAGGGAACTGGACGCGTTCAACGGAGCGTACACTGTGAGTTGCACTTTAAGAATAGGTGCTTCTGCTGACGCCCGGATTCTAGTATATGGTAGGTTACTGTAGTATACTGTCCCGCTACAGTAACCCTACGGTAAAGGGCAGTATACAGTAACCTACACTACATGTATCGACAGAACATCGCAAGAATCATTGTCCATTCTCGGGTATCAAATTTATGCCATGCATGGAACACAGATTCACTAGTTCTGTATAGCTCCCGTTGTAATTTCGTCTGCACTTCAACAAATCTTGCCCCACTCTATTATTATTATAATCCTTTATTCCATATGACCACTGATCCACGGTGAACAATACAACTCTTAATATCATCCATGTATCGCGGATTCACTGGGTCGGTATAGGGTTTCACAATCAACAGTACAGTGCATTTTTGATTCGTCTCATTTCACTTGTGCTCTCTCACAGGAAGCAACTTCTCGATAGAGATTAGGGGATAGCAAATGCAATTTGCCACTTATTTTGAAAACCTAGTACTCATAAATAGTGTTTGTATGGATATGGCTGAAACGCCGAGCTTTTCAAGTAGATTTTCATTGTTGCACTAGGTAGTATGGTTGGGCGATTGACTGAGTAAGCGCATTCGTTATCTCTAACTTGATGATGTACGCTCATCTCCCATCGGAAATGTACGACCGGGTTGAGGAATATTATAGACAGGGAATGTACTTCCTCAATCAATCGCCGAACGATACTAGATGCTTACAGTAATATGTTTTTCAACCATAACAAATATACGTTGTTCAGGAGAAGAAGGCGGATCTGGAGCGTATTCTGAAGGACCACGACTCGAGTGACGGGGCACAGCAGCCGATGGTGGACGATGCTGTGGAGGCTGCATCTCCATTGGTGAGTAGGTTGGCTATTTACAATAAAAGTTTTTTTGTCTCTCAAGTTGCTGGTGATTTCATGAATGTCCACGGCCTCTTAAACTTATGAGCGAACATTTCTTTGGTTTACTCTATGCATTGCTTTTGGTTATAATCCCCTACTATAATAATTGACTAACGGCTCCTTATGTGGGTATCTGGGTTTGCCACTTAATACTAACTTAGGCTTATGAGACTTAAAACAAAATAGTTACCGTAACCCATGCTAAGTCTACCGTAACCCATGCCAAGACTACCGTAACCATTTTTATACAAACTTAGGCTTAAGTTACCATTATCCATGCTGAGACTACCGTAACCAAAGCAAAGACTACAGTAACCCGTGTTACCATAACCCATGATAAGACTAACTTAAACCTACGAAGGGTAGGAGGAAGGGGGTGGCGACCGACCGCGACAAATGACTCAGAGTAGAATGATTAAGACTAACTTAGCCTTACACGATTAAAACTTTTGAATCATATGATTCAAAATTACGACTAACTTAGGCCTAGGTTACCGTAACCCATGACAAGACTAACTTAAACCTACGAAGGCTAGGAGGAAGGGGGGAGGCGACCGACCGCGACGAATGACTCAGAGTAAAATGATTAAGACTAACTTAGTCTTACCTGAATCAAACTTTTGAATCATATGATTCAAAATTATGACTAACTTAGGCCTAAGTTACCAAGCGACAAACTTAGACTAATGTTTATAACGAGTGTAAAATATGCTCGAAAAATATTTTTCTGTAAAGAATGCGAGCTATTTTAAGCGAAATGCTCGATAGGGATTTACAGCCGGCGGAGCGCCGCGTGGCGGCGCGCCCCCTACTGGTAAACAATATATCAATATACTGCTGTGGGCTGCATCTCCATTGGTGACCCGTTTGGCTATTTGCCAGGATTTCTAAGTCGATAGCGAAGTGCGTTTGTCTTTCTTTTAATCGCCATTGGCGAGTCGTTATGCTATTTAGGAGAAAAATTTATATTCCCTCGATTTACTGGTGATTCCATGCGTGACCACGGTCCCTTAGGTTAATGAACACACATTTTTTGTCATCCGCTCTTGCGCAATCGCATTTATATAAACTACAATTCTTTGCTATTTTCTAGGGGTTCTAATTGTAAATCGGTGGCAAAGCTCATTTCTCTTTCTTTTACTCTCCGCAGGAGCGGATAACTCTACGTTTGATAGTCAACCGCTCCGAGTGCATTAGACGAATGGGAAGTGCACTTAACTGCCGATTTTGAACCCCTACTATTTCGAGAAATTTTTCCTAGTTACTGGTGATTTCATGCATGACCACTGGCACTTATGTAAACGAGCGAGCATTTTTTGATCGTTCTCACATGTACCGCTCAATCAATAAACAACATCTCCTTTTCCATATTTATCCCTTTACTGTGTGATCTTCTCCTTCTCCTCCAAATACAATTCCCTGCAGGACCGTCAACTGCTAGAGGCGTACGCGGCTGACCTCTCGTGTGACGATGCCTACTACGCACTGGGACAGGCACTCAAGGTGGGAACAGTCTACCGTAGAGTGGGCATAACGGTTAACCTCTTATATTCCTCTGACCGCTCCATTGGAAGGGAAGGAGGAAAATGAGAGAGAACGGTTGACTTTTAACTTTTCAGTAAACGGAAAATTGTCTCTGGTGCTCTCATTTTTCCTTCCTCTCTTCGAATGAGCGGTCAGACAGTTTAACGCCGCGCCCACTCTAGTCTACCGTAACCTAAAATTCTGCATAGGGCGCGCTTACTTTTCAAGCATAAAAATCTGCGTCCGGTAATGTCTCACTGAATTTCAACCATGAATTGTTTCCTGCGTGGATGCTGAACCGCTGCGTTCAGGTAGCACGATACGTATTTGTTCTGCTATTTGAGTGTCCCATAAGTTCTGTTGCAAATTCCAAATTAATTTATCCTTGTCATACCTGATAAAGGGTCTTCGACGGACCCCAAAGGGGGTCGAATTTAAGGGTGCCCCCCCATTCTACCGTCCCGACCCTTAGCAGGTATGATCCTTGTTGGCATTTTCTTCCCGTAAGGGGGAAAATCACGAAAAAGGGTTCAGATGATTTTCTCGAACATTGTCGGCGGTACTCCTTGCACGAGCTGGAGAACAAGGCGTTGTCGCCTTCTGAACACCGAAAGTTATTCCGGTGGTGTTGTGCCGCTTCATCATAACCCTCGGTTTCGAACTCGCTGCGAAGTGGGTTGTGGTGCCAGCGCGCTACCACTTACTCATCTCAGATCCAAATCTGAATTAAACGTCATGGACAATTGCGCCACAATGGTTAGATAAAGACATGCGGCGACATAGGATGGCGCATGTGTCCATTGCACCATTGTGGCGCAAATGTCCACGGCTCTATTCTCATTTATCGTCTCTCTTGTTTCAGAGTAGCCACATCCCCGTGGCCGACTACCTCCGCAACATCCGTGACATCTCTCGTCGACAGTTCGAGCACCGAGCCACCATGAGGAAGTGCAGGGTGGCTGCAGGACTGCCTACTTAGGATCATACAGTAACCATTCCACGGGGGGTAAGCCCTCACTGTGCTTCCGCTCAAGCCCGGACTCTAGCATATTGTAGGTTACTGTAGTACACTATGCTGCTACAGTAACTCTACTACAGCACGCCTACCGTAATCGTACAGTAACCTACAATGCACTAGAGTCCGGTCTTCAGCAGCATTTCTGCGCCTATTTCTCCTCTCCTCTCACCCCTGTCCTATCTCTGCGCATGATTCGCTAATCAATACAGACTTGACATGATCCGCTAGCTATTCCATTTCCTTCCGCTAATTTTAAAGGTTGCAACAAAGCATTGCAGTGTTTTTATGTGGATTTTATTTTCGTGCTTTTTGACCCTCTCTTCCTTCTACCCACAGGTATCTTTTCCCCGTCCTTTCAGTTAGTCTACTTTGTTCTAAGTGCTTCTAGAAAATGTGATGTGTTGAGCCTAGTAGTTTTGCCATTATACGAGAAAAATCGACAACTTTTGGTTGAGGACCAGCCATTTGTGTTTATTTCAGCCTTCATAGTGATAATATTTATCGCCAAAAATCATTTTGCATAGTCCTATCCACGCTCCTTTCTACAGTTTATAGTCTGATCAAAATGAGGATATAAGCACTCCACACAGCGCCGCCGATTCGGGATATACTGCTGTACTCGTGTGTTAGAATGGGCTCGGTCCCGGTTTGGAATGGGATCGTGGCATTTTGGTGCTGACTAATTTTGGAACAGTGGTATACTCCTCCACAATTGCAAAAACCTTCCAAAATGGTCGTTCCAGAATGTCACGTTCCCTCTGGAATATGCCCTACCTACCGTATAATTCATTCGCCAATATCACAGCACAAGTAGCACGCTTTTTGGTGTATAATAGCTTACGGACATTCTCCCTCTTCTCCTAATGTGCTTCTTTTGGTACTTCTGCTTACACCCGGAGTCTAGTATATTATAGGTTACTGCAGTATGCTATCCTGCTACAGTAACCTTACTACTACGGTACACTACCGTAACCTACAATACCCTAGGGTCCGGTATCCGCAGAAGTTGCTGTGCTTCTTCTTTCCTCGCTATTAGTGGCTCTCGTACATATTCAAACTTTGCTTCAAACGAACTTGTATTTATTTGTTCTTTGATGATTGCAAGCGATTTGTACACTGATAAAGAGAATTTTAATTATTTTTATATGCCCATTTATTATTCGATATCCGTCGCTGACGGCTCCACTTTCGTGGATATCTGATTACTTTTATTGTTTCTTTTAGGCGACCCTATTAGGGGTTCAAAAACGGTAACATTATTCGTAGGAGCGCTGTTGTCTCAATCCATGATAGACGAATGACGTCAAATTTACCGTTTTTGAACCACTGAACCCTATCACTTTCCTGTCAAGCAAGCAGGGTGTCGCATGCGAGTCTTTTAGTGCATTAGCCATGTGCCTTCTCTCAGAGGTGCGGTTTTGTATGTATTGTGTAAACAACCGCACCGCGGAGAGTAAAGACATGACGAATGCACCAAAAGACGACATCCCACAAACAGTCTTTATTAAGTGCCCCTATCGTGTCTGATTCAGGGTCGCCGCAAAATGCAGGCGATTAAGTGTGTGGTGGTGGGCGACGGAGCTGTCGGTGAGTACTGGTTTTATTTTTCTTTAACGATGGAAAGGTAGCACTATCATTTTTGGAAAAAGATGTTCGAGTAAATCTTAGTGCTGAAACGTAATTGACCCTGGCTCCTTTACGCAAAATATATCGCCCGTGAGTCGGCTCACAAAGTGCATTCCCTTCATGAACTCACATTCGAACAGATGTCTATAGTAGCTGATAGATAGCAGCTCGGCATGAGTTAGAGAAAAACGAATGCTCTTTGTGAGCCTATGCATCCCTCTATTGGTGTTCTTACTTTTATTAATGGGAACTTTTGATTTATTGTCGTCGACAAAAAATTTCGAATTTATCCGAGAGTTGAAACATAACTGACCCTGGCACCTTTAGGTAAGACGTGTCTTCTCATCTCGTACACGACGAATGCCTTCCCCGGAGAGTACATACCCACCGTGAGTTTGTTCTTCCTTGGTATGTATTCAGGAAGGCTGTATTGGAGAGGGAAGATTCTAGCCTGCAAACGTTTTAAACCGAATTTGTTAGGAAAGTTTTGGGAGAATTTTGACTTTATTTTTATTTTTCAAAACGTGGCCTGATGAATCTATGTTTCATCTAGTCGGGATATCCTCTTGTTTTACAATGCCGTTAGTATGTCTCCTGCAGATCTTCTAGTTAGCAATATATACCTGATGAATCTGAGACTCATTTATAGATATTCCAGTGTTGTGAGGTGTATATAGTATGTGCTGCATAGTATGCTCATTGCAGGTCTTCGACAACTACTCAGCGAACGTGATGATCGACGGACGACCCATCAACTTGGGACTCTGGGATACTGCTGGTGAGTGGTGGCACGGGTGAAAGACAAGAGCGCTATGGACATTTGCGCCACATTGGTGGAATGGACAGATGCGCCTTCATAGCACGGCCCAAATGTCCATTTCGCCATAATGGCGCGCGTGCCTTTAATCCACTTGCACATATGGGCACAATCGTAACAGAATTGTGATACTACGCTGTAGGACCAAAATGAACCGTAAACACGCCGAATATTGATCCTAACATCCCTAAATGACGGGGACCACCCTGTAGTGACATGTTTGCCACGCCACGAACCAGGACCACGTATTAGTAGTAGAATGCACTTGTGAGCGATACTCTGCGTTTAGAGCTGGTTTCACAAAAAACTTAGGAGGGGCCGTTCTAGGACTATTTGCTACACCAACCGCACCTTATATTTTGAGTGTCCAAATTCGAGAAAATTGAAAATACATGAAATGCTTTTGGTGAAGGATCGACTGTTGTGTTTATTTACTGCATGACACTCGGATACCCATTGAACATTAAGGCCTGTGCAGCGTTTATGTCACTATTGAAACCTAATTCCTCCATGTTACACGAAATCTCGTCTTTTCACTTCGGCTTTTCCGTTCCCCTTTACTGCAGTGTACACGAAGAGCCCATCCAATATAGTGGGCCATGCATCATTTATGCCACAATTGCAACACAATTCCTCCATGTTTCTCGTAAACTCCTTTTTTGTTTTTTTTCTTTCATTTCGGCTGGCGCGTTCTTAATTTCCATGTTGCATTCGCTATGGGATTCCGACTTTGATTTAGGAATGATCTATATGGTGTAAACTCATCAATTTTGCACTGTTTTCATATGCCGGTATGGATCCAACAGAATTGGAAAGCCTGAAATGTGCTACTATTTCTATTTCGGTTGAAGCGCAAATTCTCCTTAGTAGGGTTATCACCGTCAGTTGCGGAGTGCTTACGTCGAAAGTCAGCTCAATTCCGTTGAAAACCTTAATAAATTTCGTTCTGTCGGATAGTATCGTAATTTTGTCGGGAACATACGTCATGGCTGAATTACGATATTACGCTGACATGAACCATTATGGATGAGCACTATAACTTACATTTAGTCAATAGGCGTTTAGAGCTGGCGGTATAAACGAGTAGGAGGAAGCAGTTCTAATGATATTGGCGACAGCAAAAAAGCTTTTTAATGTGGGGTTGGCTATTGTTTTGTTACCAAAGTCATATTGACGACCATCGAATATCGAGGACTGCGCAACATTTATGCCATGTTTGCAACACATTTCTTCCGTATTCTTAGAATTTGCAATTTTTAGAAGAAAAAAATTCTTTTCATTACGGCTGCCGCATCCTTAACATCCCTGCTTCTTTCTTAATGGTATTCTCATTTATTTAGGGAACGCTGTGGTGTGTTTGTAGGAGGGCATTTTTACAATATTTATATATGTAACCACGGTGTACAACGAATTGAGATAACTGGAATATTCGGCTATTTCTGTCATACGTGAAGCGGTAATTCACCTTCGCGTCCTCGTCTTATTGCTTCCTGAATTCCCCATTTCTATCGTAAAGGGAATCCCATTGATTAGCGATCGCGGTGGCACTTGTAGAAGCTCTCAATTAATTTTCATATGCAACACTTGTGAAGGACTTTTCTACCGTAGAATCGGAATGGATGAAATGTTCCACTATTTCCGTCGCACTTGAAACGCTAATCCTCCTTCTCTTGCAGGTCAGGAGGACTACGATCGACTTCGGCCACTGTCCTACCCGCAGACGGACGTCTTCCTCGTCTGCTTCTCCCTCGTCAATCCGGCATCCTTTGAGAACGTCCGCGCCAAGTGGTACGGTATATTAACTGGTTTTTTTCCGGGAACATGACATTCTGGAAGGGCTGTTTTGGAACTGACCATTAAAAAAATGTATGTATCTTGCAATTGCACACAAGTTCCAAAATGTCACGTTCCCGGGTTTTCTGAACGATTCGTGAATCGTGAAGAACACGATTCTCTGGTGCAGTTGTCTTTCACCCTTTAGCCAGTCAATGGTAATAGTACAGCCGTGGCTGTAGTGCAATGCGCATGGCAGTAGGTGTCTATAGCTACTGCAAGGGGAAATGCCAGATGAAATTACTTTGTGTTGTCTCATCGCATAGAAATACCATCTTGGTGGTTTGGATTCACCGCGTCATTTAAGGAAATAATATTTAAAATGGTTTGTGCGATTTGAAAATGGGAAGTATCCAACAGCACGGGAAAGAAGAAAAAAGCATTTCCCTTCGCGGAATGAGATGGTGGTGCGAAAAATCTTTTACCTCCTTTTTAGAATTAGTGCATTTTGAAACTGTCCGTGAGTATGATTATTTTTGTGTAGTCTCATCGCACGGATGTATCATATTGGTGGCTTGGATTCACCACGTTTGTGATTCTCAGTGAATTCTTGCCCACTTGTCCGCAAATGCCGTGGCCAGTGATCGAAGCTGTTCGATCACTGGCCAAGCGGAAAATCAGTGGCCTGCCACTAGCCAAGATTTCACTGAGCTAATAATAAGTTAAAGAAATATCTCACTTAGAAAGAGCGAGCCTACGCAAAAAAGCCTTGAGAAAAAAGTTGTCTTTCTTTTTCGCACACGTTATTATTAGGGAGTAGTAGGACATTACCGCACAGACATTTCCGCGCACGACACTTCCGCACAGGACATTTGCGCACAAGACCCCCTAGGATTGATCAAAGCATGGACAACCTATAGTGATTTCGAATCGTCTCGATAAAATAAGCATCTTTTGCTCAGGAACATTTTTTCATGAAAATCAAAACTGGCTGAATTATGGGCTTGTGCGGAAGTGTCTTTCTCCACTGTGTGCGGAAATGTCCCACTCCCTATTATTATGTTATTAGTTTGCGCAGTCTCGGTTCACGGATGTATCACCTTGGTGGTTTGGATTCACCACGTTTACTATTAGCGAAAGGTTTCGGCATTTCATGAAGACATTTGATCTTCTTTGGGTGCGTCAGGCACCCATTGCGTATTCGTGAAGGATCGGTTGTAGTGCAATGCGCATAGCTGTGAGGGGCATATAGCTATTGCAAAGGGAACATGGCATCTTGGAACGACCGTTTTGGAACTTACCATCTTGAAACTTTTGTGATGAGTACAAAAATGGTCCAAAACGGCAGTAATAAAATGTCACGTTCCCGTCATGCAGTTTCGTCTCAGGATATTTGCAGTAACCTGACATGATTGGGTAATAGGTTGGCATCGAAACAATACGGTCATCGGTAACGTTTGCGTTAGCAACTTCCACGATGAACCCGGTTCATTCAATGGTGTTCCGAGATCGGTAAAGATGGAATGAACGTGTCTAATTCCGCAATTTTTGCAGTTGTGTGCTTGATAGCCTTGAAGCATTCCAAGTAGCCCCCTCTATTGTTTTCTATCTTTTCTGTAGCCTAGACAAAGCAAGGAGTCTGTCCCGCAGTGCTTGATTAGCCCGGATTCCTGGCCAATTGGATATCCTGATTCGGGGGGAGAATGATGGGATGGAGAGGGAAGAAGAAGAAGGAATCACGGTCTCTTTCCCCCCAAATCCTCTTCTCGTGTGTGTCCAACATGGTCGTCGCCAATAGGGAACGCACGCATTTTCGGAAATTCTGACCTCTCTAATCTCCACCGAGCACCGAGTCTATAGAAGTGAGAGGCAACCGCTCGGGCGAGATTGGGGAGGTTAGAATTTCCGAAAATGCGTTCCCTAGTCGCCAACAAGTGTATTACTGCTTCTTCTCCACTTACTCAGCCCCTTGAGTAGGATTGATGACATCAGACGACTGAATCTTCTGAGCGACGAAACGACTCCGACAACAGTCTTGAGAGAGATAGAGAGTCCAGCCAGTCAGTTAGAAAGAGAACTGTGATACACTACCGCACCACGCATGTGCACCCAAATCTGGAGGCAATAATGACCGGAAAACTCGCCCTTGAGTTGACGATATCAGACTGATTCTTCTGAGCGAGAGATCGACTCCTCAAGAGACTACAGAGTGGGAGATTCCACTCAGCCAGAAGATCACAGAAATGATACACTACCGCACAACGTATGTGCACTATTGTTGGCAGAATGTTTACTTTATCGGTTATGCTTCACAGGAAGTATATGGGAGAGTTGAAACATATGCCAAAATATAGTCCACAACTGCCAACCCTAATGTGCACCCAGAGACTCAAGGCAATCATGCCCCGGAAAAGTCATCAATCTGAAGAACGGAAGTCGTCGTCGTGACAAAATGCACCATAAATTAGCCCTAATTGCAACTGCGGTGGAACACGAGGAGTTCGCAGATTAGGGATGACGATGCTTGCGCACAATATACAATTGTACTTGTGCGTAAGTAACCTGTGATCAAGTCTCGATATCCCGCAGATTATCGTCAGCGTGGACCGACTATCGAACTGTTCGGCGTTCCACTGATGTCGTTTGTCAAGGATTAGCGTCATCCGTTACTTGCTCAGCAGATTCGCCGTCTCAGCTCATGCTCTTGACGGGAGTAGACCTTTTTATCCTTTTTACGATCATCCGTATACAGAAATGCTTTCTTAATCTTGGTCCCCAATCCCCCTCACGAACCAAATTTACTACTTCTTCTCGTCCCGCACCACGAGATTTACGAAGCAAGAGACATCTAATATGATCACTCCTAAAAGGGGCGAGATTTCAGGAAATGTTTTTTCTTCGTCTCCCTCCTTTAGTCGCAAACTTCCGTCTTTCGAAGAAATTAGCCTTGAAACAGCATGGGTGACTCAAGATTAGATATCACACGGCCCGCTGTGAAAATCAGAGGGAGTAGAAGCGTGGCTTTTCACACGTCCGCTGTTTTCCTTGGCTTCCTTCGTATTAGGAGTAGTACAAGGAAGTATCGTGAGAGCTTCACTAATTGTGAGATTTACACTGGAGCTATCATGATTATACAAGCATATTTGTGCACTGTTCACTATGCACAGTTACGGAAATTGGGCTTGGCGGAAGGAATTTTGCTATGTTATGTTGTGTAAACCAAGCTAAGGCAATAATGTGTGAAGTGAGTGATGATGCCTCATATGCGAACAGTGATACACAGTTGTGACGGATTGGGGGATGCGGGTAGTGCTTCGGGTAACCCTTTTCTGAATCAAAACTTTTAGTAAGATATACCAGCAAGCGCGCGAACAGGGCAACGTGGCTATTTCCTGGATGGATGGTGCAAAATATGAAACTTGGTATTAATGTGCCGCACACAGCAGTTATATTTTGTGGTTTTATCAATTTCCATGTTGGTACTCTTTATAGTAGTGCATATTTAAAACAAATTCCATTAATCAGTCATCCGTTGCAGGTTCCCCGAGGTCTCTCACCACTGCCCGAACACGCCAATCATTCTGGTGGGCACGAAGACTGATCTCAGAGACGACCCGGACACAGTCGCCCGGCTGAGGTATGTTTCACCATGGCTATGTTTTTTTGGTGGGAATGACTCGACCGTAGTTTTTCGCTTCCAGGTTGTAGAAATGTGTATAAATACCAAAAACAGTGTATATCATCAAATATCTTCACCCGTCTGAGGTATGTTTCACCACGATTATGTCTTGGTTTGGAATGACTTGGCGTTAGTTTTTGCACGAAGGGTAGTGGAAACACCAAATTATTTCACCCGGCTGTGGTATGTTTCACCACTGTTATTATACGGGTCGGCATGAGTTGACAGTGATTTTCCTGTGGTAAAGGTCTCATGTATATTCCAAACATATATGGGCACATGATCGCGACAAAATAGCGATACCACAAAATTTTATCTCGACGACCTTTTATGCAGGGCGAAAAATGGCGCATTTGTTGCCCTATAATCGGGCCGATTTTTGATGTGAGCATTGTGCACGTGTTTAGGCACAAACCCTGCCCATATATGTTTCAGACTGTTATTATTTGGGTTGGAATGACATTACGGCGATTTCGTCTTACATTGGTTATATTTTATATTCCAAAATTGTCTCTTCACGTGGAAAGTGCCATGGACGTTTACGCCATAATTATGAAATGGACACTTGAACGGCGGTCTGATGGCGCATCTGTCCACTTCACGATTAACATGAGGCGCAAATGTCCATTGCGCAACTGTCATTCACCCATTTGGGCACGAACCCTGCCCATGTATGTTTCACACCGTCGTTATTTGGGTCGGAATGACTTGTCAACGGTTTTCTTCTGGTGTACAAATTAATAATTACCGTCTTCAGAGAGCGTCGCCTGTCTCCGATCAGTCAGGCGCAGGGACTGGCGATGGCCAAGGAGATTCGGGCAGTCAAGTATCTGGAGTGCTCGGCCCTCACACAGCGGGGACTCAAGCAGGTACTGTAACGAATTGATGAAGTTATATCGGGGGAAAGTAGGCCCATTGCGGGGATTTGTACGGTTAGTATATGCCGCGAATTAATGGTCAACCATTACTTTGTGTAGTCTCCTCACCCGGATGTACCATGTTGGTGGTTTGAATTCACCAAGTTTATCGTTATTATCGCGTGCTCGTTTCCTCTCACAGTGGGGACTCAAGCAGGTATTGTTACTGTAATAGATTAATAATTTAGGTTATTAGGGGGATATTTTTTTAATTGGAGGGAGGTACTGTTTAGCTTGAGTAGTAGGGGACTACAGGTACTGTAAGAAATTCGTAAAGTTTTTTTTTTGGGTGGGGGAAATAATCATCAACAATTAATTTATGCAGTCTCATCGCATGGAAATATCATCTTGGTGGACTGGATTCACCACGTAATTTAAGAAAATATTAAGAAACGTGATTGTGCTGTTTGAATACGTTCAAATTGCACGAAAATGAAAAAAGAAGCTTGTTTTCGTCTATTCTTTTTCCACCGCGTAAAGAAATATCTTGCTTATTAGGAAGAGCGAGCCTGCGCAAACAATTTATTGAAAAAATATTAATTTTTCTGTTAAATCTGAACGCTAGGTAGAACATTATTACTTTGCATAGTCTCCTGACACGGATGTATCACCTTGGTGGTTTGGATTCACCTTGTTTACGATCATTAGTTTCTGGGAAAGGTTTCTTCATTTCGTGAAAAGACGTTTGATCTTCTTTGAGTGCTACAAGCACCCATTGCGTTATCGTGAAGGATTCTCCCCTAATCTCTATATGCGGGTCGTCATGTTGACTATGCTTGTCAGTGGCTCGTGAAATGTGATGTATCTATGTAGAGTGGGGGTCATGAACAATTCTAGCCTCCCCATTCCCCTCCGAGTGGTCGTCCGTCAACCTCATAGACAACCTCTCGGAGGAGAATGAGGAGGTTGGGATTTCTCATGACCCAAACTTGTATACTCTCTGTCATCCCTGCTTCATCTCTAGCTTCTCCCTTGTTGCCCTTCTCCCACCCGCCAGAGCTCTCTGAGCACACATCGTTAGATACGTGTCTGTGTATAGCCTCTGACCCTTAGGAGGGGAGATTATGAGATTAGGGGCAATAGGATTGGAATTTGACGGTTCTCATGATGTGAGATGCGCCGCAATTTATACGTGATTTCTTCGAAATCCTGGGAGAAATGGTGCTCATAATTCTGATTACAAGGCAGAAAAATGGAGATTAATGGTAGAGAATTTATCATCATTGACGAAACTCGTACGCAGGGAAATGATGGAAAAATGCGAAGACCTGCGTGTTTCGGGTATAAGATTTCCGTGAAAAGGTCTGGGGCAAAAGTTTTCTAGTGTATCCTCATGTTCTGTAAGATTTAGAAAACACTTGTGGAACCAAACGTGAGTACGCAGCTGGCGTGTGGTTTTTAGACGTGATTTCTTTGCAATCATGGGAAAAATATGAAATTATATTCATTCTTTTGAAAAAAGATGAAAGGAAAAATTAGAGGGGATGCTTCATTGACGCAGCTCCAATGCAGATAAAGATAGAAAAATGCGAGGGGCTGTGTGTTTTGGGTTTCAGATTTCGATGAAAAGGTATGGGGGAATAATTTTACAGTGAAGCTGATGGCTGTCCACTATACATTAAAATCACTTATGAAATCATGCGTGAGCACATAGCTTACGTGTGATTTTCATGCGTAATTATTTGCAATCATGGTCAAAATATGCAATGATGAGCATTTTTTTGAAATATCAAGATGAAAGGAAGAAATTAAAGGGAAAACATCGTTGACGCAGCTTCTACGCAGAGATACGATTAAAAATATGAAGACCTGCATGTTTTGGGTATAAGATTTCGATGAAAAGGTCTGGGAAAACAGTTTCGTGATTTCATCTTGAATCGGCGGCTTACACTAAATTTAAGAAAACATAATTGTGAAGCCATGCGTAGCGCGTGGTTTGCGTGTGGCTGAATCCTCATGTGGCTATCCTGCGATTATCCGCGAATTGCGTTACGAGCACTGAATGTGCCTGACCCGTAGACTATTCGGGGTTAACCCGGAGTTATGCAAAACGCCGATGTACATTCGATAGCTTATATATGGATGTATCAAATCCCTGAGTAACTCGAGCCCAATTTCACTTTGGACCCTCGGGCACCCGCGGCATGTGCGATGCTTGTTGAAATAGCCGCTCTTGTTATCATTTTCCGCAGTACATTTTCAAGC
>JACMIF010000202.1:692-46008 GCA_014805445.1 Diplogasteroides magnus | reverse complement strand
GCCTTTAAAAATTAGGTTGTAAATTATTCCATAATCCAGCCCGGGGTATCCTAATTTGCATAAATTTTTCAAGACTTCTTTCCAAATGTTATAGGGTGCCCAAAAAAAAAATTACCCCCCCCCCCCATATGAAAACTGTTTTGATCTACTCGTTCACTCACCATGTCCGTGGCGGAAATGCGAAGATTCGCTGTGTCGATACGCATTGTGTTTTGCTGTGTTGATCCTTGGAGCAACGGCTAACAGATAAGCGAGTCGTGCATCAAATGAAGAACCCGAAGACGATTTGTTGATTGAACAGCAGCAAACAATTATATATACAGAGACCTGCAAAGGATTTAACATGAATTAACGACTGACTAGCTACGGCAATAGAGCATAATCGAATGAATATATTCATTAAATTAAGATGAGAACAGCGTATCTTGCAGAAATGTGCGCCGAGAAAATAAAAACCGAAACGGACAAGTCTTCCATCTAAAATACGGCATTTTGGATTTTTGCTAAAGATATCATTTCCATTATTTAGTTGCGGTATCGGTACTTTGTCATAGACGCTTCGAATAAACAAAAATCCGCCGAATGGAAGTCGGAAAACAACAAAAAACACGAGTAAACTTTACAAGTCGTGCTAAGTGGGCGGAGCCGCGGAGAAAGAAACCTACAGTATATTATCGCTGCGAGACACGTTTTGAATTTTTGTTCTGCACATTTTGAGTTTCACCGTGTGATTCTGGGGAAGTGACACAAATATTCATGCGAAAAAAACGATTTAACAAGGAGAACTTTTGTTTATGCAAACTCGTATGGATGACATCAAAGGCACAAGGGCATTAAATAGTGGCTTTTCTCTAAGGCAGAGAATGACGTTCTAAGTTGGAGGGTGAAATAAAGCCCGTGTAGTAGCTAGAAGGAAGACACTTATTAGTCGAAGTATATATAGCTCCGAAATGATTCGATATGTGAAGGGAAGGGAAATGGATTGATGAAGCGTCTTCACGAGACACTTTCTCATTGAACGGAGTATAAGAAGTGATTAGGGTTCCTAAATCGGTTGTAAAGTCAATTTGTCATTCGTCTAATATGTACACTCGGAGCTGTTGTCTATCACATGTGATCCAACCGCTCCGTGGAGAATATTTAGACGAATGATAAATGCACTTTTTATCCGGTTTAGACACCCTAGAAGTGATATTGGAACGGTTGGCCATTGTACATGTACAGATATTTCTAGTCTCTTCTAGAGTCTTCATCTTCTTTCATGTCCTTTGAGTAGTTTGGATGGATTGGGAATGGAACTCTTCATCTCTTTGAAGCATCTCTCGATCTCCAGTCTGTCCAAGTCCAATTTCGTTGTCACCGCAAAGCTGCAATTTCGTATTGGCCGACTCTCGAAGGGAATTTGAGAATACGGTAACTAGCTGATTACCTTCCTTCGCCTATTTCCATACTCATCTCACTGGGATCGATTCCACAGGCCTTGGGGATCCTCACTCCCTTTCCATAACTGAGCTCTTCAATGGCATTCTTGATCTCCGGCCACATCATATCCAGAATCATGCCTGAGATCGTTTGTCATTGGGTCCAGAGCTGCTCGGGAACTGTTCCCGAATTCCCGAACCTTTTCGGGAAATTCGGGACGGGAAATTAGTTCCCGAAAAAAATTTCGGGAAATTCGGGACGAGAAATTTGTTCCCGAAAAATACGGGAAATTCGGGACGGGAAATATTTTCCCGAAAAAATTTCGGGAATTTCGGGACGAGAAATTTTTCCCGAAAAAAATTCCCGAAAAAGGAGGAGTTGTACGGGGTGCTGTAAGTCAACCGCAAGGCATGTTGTCTTATCGATTTTTAAACATTTCTATTGAAAAATTTGCACTTGTTTTCATTTGGGTCATAGACTGGGTCAAACTGCTGACCTCTCATGAGATCCTGCATGAATAGTGACCAGTTCTTAGGGAATGCTCCATTCTGCATTTCAATGTGGGTGTCGAGGAGTTGGACGAGGGTCCTGCAGTCAGATATCATTCAACCAGAGGTACACCAGGGTGAAAGAAAGGAGCGCCATGGACAGTTGCGCTATTATGGTGAAATGGACGGATGCGCCATATCGTCATCATTACGGCGCAAGCGTCCATTTCACCGCAATGTCGTCCATGGCGCTCTAGCCTTCCACCGACTAGGGTATGCTATTTGTATGCGAGATTGGTTATGTTTGACGAAAGCTATAACTTTGCAGATACAGAAGCGCGTGAATGACAATATATTTGGCTATTCCAACTGTCCTATCACCCACTCACCTCAATATGCCATTGTCAAAGGCAGGACGAATCTCGGCATTGATAGTGAGTACAAAGGCAACGAAGACAGCAGTGACATTCTTTCCGGGGTTGACAACTCGAAGATTGACACTGTCTCTTCTGCAAGAAGAAACAACAAATGATGACATGCATACATGATTAAGGACAACGCCGTCATAGATACTTGCGCCGTAATTATGAATTGAACAGATGCGCCGTCATGTTCAGAATTCTCAAGTCTCATCTATCCATGCCATCAATATGGCGCAAAATTCCATGGCACTCGTGACCCTCACCCTTCATACAATGTACGATGAATTAGGTATGACTGGAGTGAGATATCTCAACAATAAGTCGACCAGGCCGAGTGCCATGACAAACGATTGGTTGTCATCTAAATCCTACGCGACTTCCAGCAGTTCATAATCTGTTCTCGGGGCTATATTAGAGAGGTGGAAGATATTTGAACAAAGATGATCACTTTTCGAATACGAAGCTGCTGTTGGTTGCTTGAATTGTAGGTTGTCCCATAGCAGATACATTGAGAAGGAAGTAGCACTCAGTACAGAGAGTGGACAGAAATCCTCTCGAATCAGGGGGAATAACAGGCGAATCGAGGGGAATTGACTCCTGCATCCACTCGAAATCCCACTCAACCTGAAATACTACCGTAGCCCGGGATTTCCACTCGAGACCACTAGGATTTCTAAATCGGCAGAAAAGTGTATTTCTCTTTCGTCTACACTCCTCGGAGTAGTTTTCTATCGAGCCAAGAGACAACTGCTCAGCGGAAATTAGACGATTGAGAAATGCACTTTACTACCGATTTAGAAACCCTAGAGACCGCCTTCCCCCAACCTGTGATATGAGCTCATTGATGATTCCATCCTCCAACCACACTGTCGCCATGTCGTCACCCTTGAGTTCCATATCGAAGAAGGTCGAATTGTTAGTGTCATTTACGAGTGAAGATGCGTTCTCTTCTTCTTTCTGCAGTGGGCAGTTTGAGAGTGGGAACACAATGGATAGGGGACGCTCCATGCAATTTCTAACTTCTCCAATATGGTTGGCAGTAGGGTTTCAAAAACAATGTCATTGGGGTACCCAATGCCATTGGGTCTCAAACACCCCCAAAGTCTTTGGGTCATTTGCATATCGCCCCAAAGGCTTTGGGGTGCGAGACTCACACCCCAAAGTCTTTGGGGTGTACCCCAAAGTCTTTGGGTGTACCCCGAAGTCTTTGGGGTGAAATAGCACGTAAGATCGAGAGAGTCTTTCTCTGATCACTGTGTGGGTACACATGCACTCGAGAATGCAAATGGGGAAGGGCCTCGGCAGAGCGAGACGAGGTCAGAGAAAGACTCTCTCGGTCTTACGTGCTATTTCACCCCAAAGACTTCGGGGTACACCCAAAGACTTTGGGGTGTGAGTCTCGCACCCCAAAGTCTTTGGGGCGATATGCAAATGACCCCAAAGAAACGGCACCCAATGACATTGGTGAGACTGATACCCCCAATGACATTGTTTTCGACATTGTTTTTGAAACCGTAGTCTCTATCCTTCAGAGACGACCGCGCGATAGAGAGCGGAGAGAAACAGAATGAACTTTGGGATTCATTCTGCCAAGACTAATGAGGAATGAAGTGAGGACGAAGTTGCAGATAAGAAGAGAGATGCGAGGAGGCACATCCAAGAACTGATCAAGAACATGAAGGCGTATCCTCTGTGGAGAATGCTGCCCATTGCCATTGCGTGCAATAGGTTGGAAGTAGACACCGAGAATCGAATGTCAATCGCATGTCGAAGTGCATTCGTTCTCTCTAATTCATCTCCTCAGCTGTTGTATATCAGTTGAAAGAAACAACAGATCGGACTTTGAGAGAACGAATGCACTTCGCCATGCGATTGACATGCGATTCAGGTCTCTAGTTGGATGGACTGCGAATGACATGTGACAGAATCGTCTTCTTTCAGAGAAGACATATTCGCTCCCGAGAACGTCGAGGCACTCAATAAGGAATTTCCGGGTGGACTCAAAGCGTGAGGGGAACCAATTGGGATTTGAGGGGGATGTCGTCGTTTTCAGATTGGCCGAGACGATGGCTCATCCTGAGGGAAAGTATCCATTGCACATTGCGGTTGAACAACACAGACTCAGGATTGCAAGGTTGGTGTTGTGGTCGAATGATGTATTTACATTGTCATCCAGGGCGAGTGGAGGGGTTGAAAACAAATACGCCCTGCACATTTGCGCCATGGTTGTCCTCGTGATCACGGCGCAAATGTCCATTTCACAACTATGGCGCAAATGACTACGGCGCATTTGCCTTTCACCTGAATAGAGTCTAGTCCATTGCAGGAGGATGTTGGAGGAGGGATTGGATCCTGCTATTCGTGACGTTCACGGAAACAACGCCCTTCATTATGCGTCTCTCGCCAGTGTACAAATGATTGAGGTAATCACTACTCTATTACAAAATGATCTATACCCGGAAAGATTGCAACTGGGTGCATCAGTACTTTGTCCCCATACAATTATTGTTCTTATAGTTGCTGTGGCAGTTCGAGCCTTCGCGTGCCCTCCTCAACCAGACGAACAACGAAGGTTGTGCCCCCGTAACACTCGCCATTCGGAATGCCAATCCCCGTTGTCTGGCGACTCTTATGGGATTTGGAGCGGAGATGAGCATCCGAGTTGCGGGAAGAAATCCTCTCTTTGAGGCCATGCAAAGCAAGGGAAAGAACACAGAGTGAGAGTCACTTCCCTCACTTCCTCTCACTCATTTCATTGTTTAG
Organism: Diplogasteroides magnus; assembly: GCA_014805445.1. Lineage (NCBI taxonomy): Eukaryota > Metazoa > Nematoda > Chromadorea > Rhabditida > Diplogasteroididae > Diplogasteroides > Diplogasteroides magnus. Next base: position 40,913 of record JACMIF010000202.1, on the reverse strand, counting down.
CATCATCAAGGCACTTCTGGACGTTTCTCCCGATCTTCTCCATGAGAGAGATGCATCAGGAAACACAGCTCTGCATGCGGCACTGCAGAAGACTCCACTCATGGGACTCTTGTATCTCAAGGTGAACGGACTGCGATCCACCCTGATTACTTACAGTAATCCAGGCCAAAGAGATTGATCTCAACGCGAAGAACTATGCGGGACAGGCTCCTCTTCATCTGTACACAACCAGGGTGCGGATTATTGTACACTGAGAAAAAATACTGCCAATTCCCCTCACGATTCAGTTTCAAACTGCCAATATTAGCAGTAAAACTGTCAATATCTTCAGTTTGAAAATGAAATGTGAGGGGACATGGCAGTATTTTTTCTGTGTGTAGTCTAACATACAATAAGGTTGTTCAGGGTGACATTGGTCTCATAATCACCATCTCTTCCTACCAATGCAATATCGATGAGAAAGACTCGAATGGAAACACTGCACTGCACATTTCCGTCTCCAAGAGGTGAGTCAAATGACCTCTTTTCTCACATGAAATTGGTCTCCCGCAGGAACCTCGAGGTCACTCGCCTTCTCCTTTGTCTGGGGGCCAATCCAAATGCAAGGAACAGTTCGGGAGATTCCCCACGACACATCGCCGCGAGGCTCAAACAGTTCGTACCCAGAAGAATAGAATGACGTCACAGTGACTGTTCAGCAAAGACATTATGCGGTCGTTGATTCTGTGTGGTGCCGAGAGGTGCGATTCGGCCAAGATCGGATGTGTGAGTAGTTGTGTCAATGCTGTGATGCTGGGAAGAATCAAGTCAGGTCAGTGCATCTCAGAGGCTCGAAATCGGTAAATTTGTAGTCATTGTTCTCCGCCGCGCATGTTGTCTATGAGGGAATGGACAAAATTAGACAATCGCGAGGCTGAGAATAATGGCGACAAATTTACCGATTCTGAACTAGTGTATCTCGCTCTTCCATTCAATCGACGATCATACAGGATCCTCATTAACTGAAGACATCTCTACTCCTCGCACCAACAACATGGTGTACGATTTGGAAGAGGATGTAGTGCCCAAGACCAAGATTGACAATCATATCAGATTCCATACTCAAGAGGTGAGAATCGACTGTAGACTGGAAAATATCGCTCATTCGTAGATGTTTTACAAACAACTCATAAAGAAGTTGGAGGATATGGAAAAGAGAAATGAGAAGCCAAAGAATATCGTGAATCTTTTATCGATGGACGGAGGAGGAATCAGAGGATTGGTCATCATTCATGTATGTACTGGCCTTGATTTTCATGAATAGTAAAGGTTCTAAAAATTCTTGTTGTCATTCTTGTCGGGAGCGCTGTTGTCTCACTCCACGATAGATGACCGCGCGGCGAAGAAGAATGACGACAAATTTACCTTTTTGAACTCCCTGATGAATAGTTCGTTGTTTAGATGTTGATGGCTCTCGAGAACACTCTTGGAGAGCCTGTCTTCCCCTACTTCGATTGGGTGGCCGGAACTTCCACAGGAGCACTCGTTGCTGCTGCATTGTCACAGGGTGAGTCATACTGGTTCTTTGCGATTGAGAATATTGTGGGTTGAGGGAAGAGTATTCGTGAGTGTCAACACATCTATCTTCGATTCAAAGACATGATCTTTGATGGATGGACGAGGCCGTACAATTCAACTCTTCTTGAGCACTTCATGAAGCAGCAAGTGGGAGAGCAATCACTCAATGAGATCAAGGAACCAAGGTAGGGACTGAGTGGATAGGATCGTTGGAAGAATGTCGCACAGGCTGATGATCTCGACCGTCAAGGCAGACTACTTCCCTGTCAAACTCGAATTCATGAGGAACTATCGCCTTCCAGTTTCTAATGAGGACAACGAGAAACTGGGATTCAGCGACCCCAATGGTTGGTAGGGATGAAAAATGGAGTATGAATTAGGGTTCAAAGACGGAAGTAAAGTGCATTCTCATTCGTATAATCTCCGCGGAGCAGATGTCCCTACGAGCGATAGACAATCACTCCGACTGGATTAGACGAACGAGAAATGCGCTTTACTACCGTTTTAGAAACAGTAGTATGTATGCGTCTCATTCAGATATGCCCACATGGAAGGCCCTTCGTCGTACCTCTGCTGCCCCAATGTTCTTCTCTCCAGTGGACGACAAGTACATTGATGGAGGAATCATTGCAAACAATCCCACACTCGATCTTCTGGGCGAAGTGCAACTCTACAATGGAACCATGCAGTATCTGGTTAGGATTACGGTACTTGTGTTGTGGACAATGATGACTTTCAGGATCGTGCAGAAGAGAAAGTGGAGATTGGTGTTGTTCTTTCACTGGGAACTGGCCAGATTCCACTCTCTTCAATGGATCCTCTCCATGTCGAACTCTCCAATCCCATCTCATCTGCATTCGCCTTCAAAAACCTCTCCTTGATTCTCGTAGATCAGGTATTGTCCTTCGATCACAATTCTTTCCTACATATTCTCTTAAGGTAACAGCCACTGAGGGTGCTCCTGTTGATCGTTCCTTCTCCTGGTGCAATGCCATCGGCGTTCCCTTCTTCAGACTCAGTGCTCCTCTATTCAAGGTCAGACTACCGTAGTCAACCCCTGAGAATGGAAAGGTTCAGGACATTTCACTCGGCTCCAAGGACGACCACGAAATCACGGGAATGATGTGGGACTGCGTTGAGTACACTCATCAGAACAAGGCCTACCTCAAGAAATTGTGTGTCCTCCTTAAGAAAATGGGTGAGGCATTGCATAACTGTTTTTTTCTTAACATTCTTCCTTAGGCAAACGAGAGGAGAGGGAATGTTCGTTCTCAAATGGAAAGACAAGGACAATGTGTACGCAGACTTCCCTGCCCTCTACCCCTGCAGATGAACCTAATGCCTCGGCTCCCGCCAAGTAGTTACTGTAATTAACCACTTCTGTATATGATCACCGTGGTCTCAGTATTTGGTTTGTCCACACTTTGTATTATACTATATCTATGCTGCCTCGTTTTCGTGCCAATATCCCTTCATTACCACTTTGTATCCTTTCATTTGCTTTAGAAACCTCAAATCGCAAGTCTCACTTCTCGAATGGGTTTGCTACTTGTGTTGCCTTCTCGTTACTTTGTATTATCCAGGAACCGCCGTCTCGCTTCGTCGTATTTGCTTATTTATGTGGCCTTAACTTATAATTAGTCATGCTGAGCTTTTTGCCTAGTGATCACGTCTCATGTGCAACAGTTTGAGTGTCAAGAATAGATGCTGTGCAAGTGGAAACTCTCTTTCTCCGTGAGACTCTCAATTGTGGCTTTACACTCGAATGTCCAAGTGCCCCATACTTTGTTCATTTGTTGTTTCACCTCCTTCCGGTCACAAGACTCGCAGTCTGACTGCAGACTGCGGTAGAAGTGTCATTGACTGTACTCACTTAGACCATTCTCATTCCCCCTCCATCGTCACGCTAAAACACAAGCTTTCATCTTATACACATTCACTAGCATTTACCGGTTTTTAAGATAATAAAGAATATTTTTGATTAAGAGATGTCAAGTTTACTCATTTGTGGGAGGAAGTGGAAGGGCGTAGATGTAATATGCAAGTGTGAGTTTAAAATGGATGGAGAGAGGTATGGAGAGAAGAAGAAGACAGAGACGAGAGTCAGGTGTTGAGCTTTCCGAGTTGATCTCCTCTCCTTATGCACCATTCATCTCTCCGCTCTCCTCAATCTCCACTATTTCTCCCCTTTGTCCCCTTCTCTATCACTGCCCCCTCGGCCATGCCAGGAATGAGTGACTGCCGATCGGTCACCCGTGTACCTTCATTCACATTCACATTCCCGCTTTATCGATCGGTTCGCTTGAAAAACATGAGTGTCATAGACATTTGTGCCACTAATGTTGAAGTGGATAGATGAGTCATCATGGTCGTCAATCCAACGGCTCAGGTGTACATTTCATCATACTGGCGCAAATGTCCATGACGCTCTTGTCCTTCACCCGATGAGTTCATCATTCAGGATGAGATGATGATAGATCTACTGGAGAATGCGCCCCATTGTCTGTCTGTGAGTACCACAAGAGACGGCAGTCCCCTTCCACTCAGTCCCGTTCCTCTCAGGAGTCCGAGGACTAAACTGAGTGCAAAACAGTCAGTACATCCATTCCACGGCTTCTAAAACACTAGAAGCTCGCACTATACTCTAAATCTCGTGGAGCTGATGTCTATCGGACGAATGAGACAACCGCTCTTAGAATTAGTGAATTTGACGACAGATGAATGCACTCTACTACCGTTTTCGAAACCCTAATCCATTCCATTCCACGGGCAATTTCAATCCGTTGCAGGATAACGAAACTGGCGGAATGCCGCCATTTCCACTTCGCTTCCGTTGAATTGGGCCCTATTGGACTGCAAGTTGAAGATGTTCTCGATGGAAGGTGGAAACTGCGAATTGAGAGCAACGGAGAATCATGGTGAATTAACGTCTCTTGCACCCCTCAATTTGCTGCATCCTCCCTCAAGAGATAATAACTGCTGGGGAAGTAGCCGTTGTGCGCGCCTTATTTCTTACCGAACGACTTTCAATTCCCTCAGCGTCTAAATTGAATGCGGCAAACTCTGTTTTGTCCCCGGAAGACCCCTCTAAACAAAGTCACGGCCTCTGTTCCTCCGGGGGAAAGAAAGACGTAGGAAGGCAAAAGTGCCTGGCTCGCCTATAATTGCTGCCAGAAAGCAACGATTTACAAGGCTTATGCATTTCTCCTCACAATCTCTGCCATTTGTCATTGGTAGTCTTCTTTCCAATTGGCATGCATTCTATGGTTGTCTGTTCGACTACTTTATGGGTTATGCTTCACAGAGAGTATATCTTCAAAAACATGGCAGCAAAAACATAACCCATAAGGAAGTCAAACTGTAAATATTTATAAATTCCCCTTCCACGTCAGTCATTTCATACCTTCTCCCTATTGCCTTCTTATTTCTTCCCATTCGACCTTTGTTTGTCTCTCGAATTTCGTTTCAGTAGCAAACCTCACACAGTGGCCCTCTTTATCTGTCTGATCTATCCCCTCGAGTTAAAGGAGACAAAATAGCCCGTTTGCATGTGATTGACGTGGGGGGCTTTTCGTCGTCGTCTCTCGACTTTTATTTTGCAGTCCCATTTCGTTTTCGCTCCACATTCAATGGGGCAATATCACCAATGTTCTCTCCCCCGTGCACGAGTGTCACTTTTAGGACAATCGATCGGTCATGGGAAGAGATCGTGGAATTTGATCAGCAGCTGCATCGGTGCATCTTCGAAAGAAGGTAAGTCATAGGGGGAGAACATTTATTTCCCAGGACAGTCTCGTGATTCAAGCTCAATGTTTAGCCAGCTGTAGCAAAAAGAACCCTGATTCAGGCACTCGAAGTTGACAGAATTGGAAAATCTCCAGGAGGGAGTTGAAGGATCTTCAGCAGAGAGTCCATCGTCATCGTCTTCAGAAATGCCCTCTTCCTCCAAGAAGGAGACTCTACGTAGAGTCCTGGACACTTATCTCGCCCGTCTCTCGCGTCTGACCGGAAGTCTCATCACCTGTTATCCCGTTCTCAAGTTCTTGGAGGTAAGTGAGGTCACAAGCAACAGCTTCCCTCTGATTTATCTCTTGATTACAAGTCACGGTGATCTTTCCCTAAACTCTCCTTCGATTACCTCTTGGAGGTAAGTGACTCAGGCCGTTAGAAACTGTTTCCGTGTTTTCTGATCTGTCCACCTTGATTACAAGTGGTTGTGATCTCTCCCTAGACTCTCCTACGATCCCCTTCCCATACCCGGATCGCTCCATATCTCAGCTTCTCTTTTCACAAAGAATACACACAGACGATGCATTGTTGTCTGTTCGACGTCTTCTGAATCGACTCTTCTTATTTATTGTTTTCGTTTAGCATCATGATAGCTGATCTATTACAAAGAGCAAAACTGACCTTAGTCACTCACTCACTCTATCGGCATTAATCTTGGTTTGATCCTTATCTCTAGTTGCATTGTCGACCTTGCGAATTGGCCCTCTCGAGAGGTACCCAGAGAGGTAGGCATCGCATCTTGGGAAATTTGTGCATCATTTTCGTTTATATTCTTCGGCTAGCGGTTGTCTAAGACTATTAGAGACACCCGCTTGCTGAAGCGTACGGACGAAAACTGATGCACCTATTTTCCAAAAAGCGATGCTCACCCTGTGTTAGTAGTCTTTCATGTCGACATAAACACTCTCTGATCGCGAATCATTCCCCCTCTCTATGTCCCTCATATTGTTTGTACAGTACAATGCTTCTCGGCAGCTCGATTCGATTCCTGCCATTTTTTTCCTTTCTCGTAAACTATGATTTCAATGTATATGAATCTCGGGGCGTAGTGAATGATTCACGCAAGGGGGTTCAAAATCGGTAAATTTATAATCATTCTTCTCCGCCGCGACGTTGTCTCATTCCCTCATAGACAACCGCGCGGCGGAGAAGAATGGCGAAAAATTTGCAGATTTTGAACCACTGATTCACGCGATGATTGGTGATCTATTCAACTCTATTGCATTCTATTCTATCAATTCTATTAGATTCCATTGCAGGTGGATTCACGTGGCAGACACTTCTCGCCTCCCGAGATGTCTGCCATTAACACTCCCGCCATCGCCGCCGCCATCGTCACAAAGGAATTCATCGCCTCCTCACCAGATCATCTGACGATCAGGGTGAGATATTTCATCCCCTACTCACTAGTAAATAGAACTACTCCCTCCTCTCATCATCTCGCAATACTACCATCATGTTTCCTCCCTCTGGTGACAAACAAAGCCCCCTTCCTCCATCTTTTCGTTCCCCTTGCAAGTAGATACACGCAATAAGGGGATCACATGAGACTTGTTCCGTCTAGAATGACCCCAAAAAGTGTTTGATTGCCCCATAATGCATATATGACCAACCACCACTACTCCACTCTTTTCCATTAGTGGAGATCTCATGAATGAATGCTGCGCACGCGATTACATGGGCAGAGGTATTCACCGGGGATTATATGCATTGAACGGTTGAAGGTTGTGGGGCGGTCCAATCTCTGCAATTCCAACGGTAAAAGGTGGCAAGAAGTGTAATGAGTGCATGGCAAACAGTCCTCGCTTCCCCACTCATTCATTGACGCCTTCTCCACCTTTGATACGGGGTGGGGATCGCATCTCACGAGTCAGTCGAAAGCTTCTTCTTCTTGGAAGAAGCCGTGAGTCCGCCCATTCCCTCTCAATTCCCCCTTTCTGCATGCCAAGCCCCACCTTTCTACCATGCTCTATCATTGGGATTCTTCGTTCCCTCAATCGACGGTTCGTGTTTGCACTATTCATCATCCGAACGGGTGACAAAGTGGCTGAGAATGCCTCAAAAAAACAAGGGTTACCTGCCACTCTTTTTCATTTGTAAGTGCATACAGAAAAATAAATTACTGCCTATTTGTTGATACTACCGCCGGATGGTATTATCGAGAAACTACCATCCAGCGGTAGTATCCACCTAAAAATCGGTAGTATTTTTTCTGTGTACGCTGGTGGATAAAGGGGAGAAGAGTGAATAAGGTAAACAGGAAGACAAAGAACTCCGCGGATCACCCGAACAGGTGCATGAAAGAAGGGGAAAACAGAAGATTATGGTAATAAGCGCATATCGCCTTTCCCTTTCAATGAACTGTGGGGATTCGCGTCCTGTGACAGTTTTTCCTCTCTCACGAAATGTTCAATGCCAGATAGTCTTGGCAAAGTGAATCCCAAAATACATTCCGTCCCTCTGCGCTCTTATTCATGCATTTGTCCCTGGCGCATAGACTCGACCGCGCGACAGAAATCAGAAAAAATGAACGCACTTTGGGATTCACTCACTGATTGCGGAGGAGGAGAGTATTTGTTGGTTGTGTTGTACTTGAGGAAGTGATCTGTGTTATCTTTGCAGGTGGGTGACATCATCTCAATCATCGAGATGTGCAGTCGTGCACAAAACAACGCAACCTGGTGGAAGGCAAAGTTGACAATCTCCGCTGGAAGAGGAGTGCAGCCAATGGAGGACGAGAACCAGAACACGTTCAAGGTAGGAGTTAAATCGGAGTTTAAGACAAGAGTCTGTCGTAATAACATTACTTGTCTTTCACGTGCTCATGTTTGCTATATTAATGAGCGTAAATATATCTAATAGTAAGAAAGTCATAGACTTTGCGCCACATTGGTGAAATTTAGCCATCATTCTCAGTGTTCTCACGGCGCTTCTGTTCATCATTGTGACGCATGTGGTGTTCTTGTTCTTCACTCTTCCATCGCTCTCATCCTGTAACTTGATGTCTCTTGCAGATCGGCTACTTCCCCTCGAACTGTGTTCAACTCTTCGAGGACAAGGGCCCTCAGCATTCTCCCCCTTCATCCCATAAAGTATCTGCAGCCAGAAGAGTATCAGAACTTCTTCGTAGAGGAGTGCGTAAGAGGAATCCCGTGTTTGGTACTGACCTGGAGACGCATCTGGAGAGAGCCAACAGAAAAGGTGGGCAGAAGAAGAGCTTCTCCTCGGTGGGAAACAAAAGGTGTGAAGGGAAGAGGAAGAGAAGGGGGTAGATGACACTTGAGGATGGGAAAGTGGAGTGAATAACAGGAGACATTTGCGCCATAATGGTGATATTGACAGATGTTGCCAGCTCACTCATGTTCGTTTCATCACTAAGGCGCAAATATTCACGGAGCTCTACTCTTTCGTCCTGGAAATGCATCCATTCTCATTACAGTACCCCTAATCCTTGAACGGTGCGTGGCTGCGATTGAGAAGCATGGAATAGTCACGGGTATCTATCGACAGTGTGGAATTCAGAGCAACATTCAGCGTCTCAGGTACCACTCATACTATTGACTCAGAGTCACACATTCTAGAAACGAATTACTCATCCATCTTTCTCGTAAATTGTGGACACAAAGTGCTACGAACGTATTGGAGGAAAGAATCAATCGATTGAAGTTTGAACTCTTGCAGGGCAAAGTTCGATTCGGGTGCAGATCCTGATCTCTTCGAATTTGCTATCGTTCGCGATGTGTACTGCGTCTCTTCACTGCTCAAACAGTATTTTCGCCAACTACCAAATCCCCTCTTCACATTTCAACTGTATTCCACACTTGTGGTGCGTTCTCCGTTCGTTTCTCAAGATATCACCTGTCGATTGTTTAGGCTGCCTTTGATTCGCCCACTCAAAGCGAAAAAGTGCGAGCGTTGAGAATTGCAATGCAGATGCTTCCTGCTGCACACTACAAGTATGTTTTCGACATTCCATCTGCATTTTTTCGTGCCTCGGGTGACACTTTCCTTCTCTTCTTGTCTTGCATCTTAAGACTGAAACACGACCCTTTCCTCGAGGGCGACGAGGGCATTGTAGTCAAAGTGTTCACGTGTGCGAAACAATGTCACGAGAGGGATTTTTCAGCAGCGCACGCTTTTTGCTGAAACACCTCTCGCGATTGTGTGAACACACAGCGCTGACGGACATGACGTCGAGGAATCTCGCCATTGTTTGGGCGCCAAACCTCTTCCGGTGAGAGAATTCAATACTGTATGAAGAAAGGAATCCGATCTTTGAGTAGGATATTGCATGCGAGTCTCCTAATGCCTTCGTCGTGTCTCTACTCTCCACGGTGCGGTTGTCTACAAAATGCAGACACAACCGCACCTCAGAGAGTAGAGACATGACGAATAGAGACCTGAATTGACTCAGAAAAACGCTTGAAATAAAATTAGACGGCTAGAAATGAAAGGGCAGTCAATATCTGAGTCAATTCCTGGTCTCTAATGACGAATGAACTAAAATACTCGCGTGCAAACACTCTATCATTCAGGGCCCCTCCTATGATGAATGGACACGATTCACATCTCCTCAATGGACTCAATGTCCACACTTCATTATGCAACTTTTTGATTGAACACACAAGCGAGATATTCCCCGAAGCTGTGAAACAGGATGGCATCTCCAAGTCTTGTGAGCTGCCATTTCTGTTACCTTTGTGCATATTCTCCTTGTCAGTGACGACCTCGAATCTGACCGCATCCCCAGTTTTGTCGAAGCGACATCGGAGTTTCCACGAATTCCACGATTCCGAGGACTCGTTATCGTAAGGATCGTGATCTTTTTGTGGGAATGTCGTCAATTTTAGAAGAAGAAGTGACTTCCAATGGAGTCGGGTCTTCAGAGGAAAGTCAGTGGATGGACTGATCGGAGGATTCGCCAATAGGAGGCGGACTATAAATGGATCCGATAATGGAAGGAGAAGGCAAGATGAAATTAGAGAGGAGGGACCAGTCGATGATTTGAGAGAGGTAAGCTAGATATCAAGTCGCTCAGTCCATAATTAATGTCAGATCCTTCATAATCCTCCCCTCAGGTCAAATGGCGTCGTTCGCACTCAACAGATGCTGCCTTTCGAGCAGCTCGATCCGAATCCATCATATCAATTATCACAAAGGGATACGAAGAGATTAGGGACGGTGTACGGTCATGGACGAAAAGGGCCTACTCCCTTCGACCGCGGTCTCGACCTCCGCCAAGTCTCCAAATGGCAAGTCGACCACGGATTGAAGTGAGTCGTGAGAATTGTTATGGAGTGGGAGGGTATTGTACTACAGAGTAGGGGAACGCATTATGAGGTTTCTAACCTCCCCAATCTCGTCGGGCGATCGTCAATTGGCGTGAGAGACGATCGCTCAGACGAGATTGGGGTGGTTGGAAATTCCATAATACGTTCTCTATTGCAGAGAATGCACGAGAGTGTCACCCTCTCCACTGTGTCTCGTGCCTCGGACGACGCCCTCGACAACAACTTCTACTATGTTAATGAGATGTAAGACACAACAGAGTGCATTCAACAGACAACAAATGTCTTCTCAGAAAGGAGGAAGAGACCCCACAGTCTTCGTGTTCGAGTTCCCTCAAGGACGTGTTCACGGCGAAGGAACGACGAGTCGCCTTCAGAAGTCACGTTCAAGATTGTATGTTTCCCATTCACACTCAACTCAATTTCCCATATAGCTAGGCGTCTATCTTTAGTTGTAATCCACTCTGAGACATGAAAAGACTATGGTACGGAAACTACGTGCAATGTTGTCTTCTCATTTGCAGGTTATCCCGATATTCCGGATATTCCACTGGGTGAAAGGTCGAGCCCCGTTGAGGAATGGTCATCCGAGAGCAGGAACAGTCCTCTGCTGGAGATGAGCAGATACGACAATGTTTCCCCTGCCCGTAAGCATAGATTCACTTAATCCGCCCTCTCTGACCACGGTCATATAATTGGTCTCGTTAGTTCCACCCTCCCACGTTCGGCACGATCGTTATTTCGGGTGCAGTGGGCATAAAATGGGAAGAAAGATGTGGTCTCCACTATGGATGGCAGTTTTACCACTTTATGGGTTACGCTTCAAAGCTAATATACATTTGAGGATATACCCTGTGTGAAGCATAACCCATAAAGTAGTCAAACTGCCAACCATAGCTTCTATTCGATCTGCATATTGCAGGCCCACGCGAACACGTGATTGATAGAATGGTGGCCGGATTCGATCTGCCTCCCCCTGCTGAATCCCCACTACTACTCAATGGAAAGACCTCTCCTTCTGTCTGATCTCCGCCTCGGGTGGGAGACAGGAGCGCCATGGATATTTCGCCGTAATGGTGCAATGGACAGATGCCACTTCACCATTACGGTGCAAACGCCCATGGCGCTCTTGTTTCTCACCCCTCCGCACTCATTCCCTCCTTGTCAGTCTCTATTGTGCATTGCGAGTATCCACTGCAGTTTGATTCATTGTTATTGCGTTCAGATTGTCCACAGAGTATGGAGAGATTTGTGAGAGAAGAAGAAGAATATATGTATTTGTCTCCTCGTTTGTCAGAAGCAGCACTCCTTGTAATGCATGGGATGAGGGGGGATGGGTCCCGAGACCAAGCAAGGGGATCGATGTGAATGAAGGATGGATGCAGAACGGACCACCTGGCCTTCCACCGAGAGAGGGAGGCTTCCCCCTTCAATTAGAGACCACACCAGGCATGGAATTGCACTGCTTCCACCCCTTCCTTCAGCCCCCTTCAGTTACCTTTCAATATCAAGGATATTGAACACTGCCATTTTCCCACTTTCTTTTATTACTTTTTGTGTGCTGCCACTCGTTGCCTGCTCCTTTCATTTATCAATGCCCTTTCATTCAAGAGAATCAAACAGATGGGAGAAACTTCTTCATCTCTTCCATATGATTCCCCGTGTCTCTCATGCCAACTTCTCTTATTAGAGTGACGACGCGAATAACTTTCCTCATTTCCTTTGTTTACCTGGGTTTATAAATCGGCAGCAGTGAATTTCACATTCGTCTAATCCACTCGGAGCGGCTGATTATCGATTGTTGAGACAACCGCTCTGCGGATATTAGGCGAATGCACTCTACTACCGATAAAGGAACCCTCCTTTGTAGATGTCCCATGTGGACGGTCGTCTGCCTGACCTCGCTTGGTTCTCCAACTGTACCGCCCCTTCGACACTGAGACACGTTGTGAAGAAGAAGGACGTGCCAGTGAGAATGCGGTGGAAGAGGAAGTCTTCCCATGTCAGCAACACTTCCCTTCTCACACCTCCGAGTTCTCCTGATTCAGTGAGTCGCTCTTTATTCATGACACTCGTACTATTGTGAGATACACACGGCACATGTACATTTCGGAGGATGGGAGAAGTTAGAAGATGTTCGAGGCGCTCTTAGTTTCTTTTTCTCCAGTAGAAAGAGCGATTACCAGAGGCGAGGGTGTGGGAAACGCGAAAATGTTGGCGGGAGGAAGGGGGAATTCGTCTGCCGGAGCCATTGGATGAACGCTGAATGAGGTGAGATTAAGGGGGTGAGTGAGGGTGGGAGGAATTTCGGTGAGGGAGGAATAATGAATAAATGGGACTGAATTATTCACCTGTCGTTATCCACCAATGGGACTGCGTCAGAGGGGAAAGAGGATGCAATGAGGAGGAAGGCAAGGAAGTAAGCGATCATTTCTGAGAGTTGGAATGAAATGAGAGATGTCAAGGGTCGTACCTGATAGGAGAGAAGATGGAATGGTAGCCATCTGCCTCTCCCACTCTCCATTTATACCACGGAGTGGTTATTGTCCAATGGCCGAAACTTCAATGCTCCACCGCCTTTGCTGCGCCGAGCACAGTCTCAAAACTGCATAGGAGAAAGAAAATAATGACAAGTTGCCGGTTCAATCGGTGTTCATGAGTATTGGGTTCCATGGTGTGACCGTTCAGTTCCCCCTTTTACCTCTTTGCTTAGGATTCGAATGTTACTGTCATCGACTTCTCTGAGTCGCCAGACAAGCCACCATTCTCATATGCCGAACTCATCACAATGGCTATTGAAAGCACAAGGGAGAAAAGGGTAAGAAGGATGACTTGGTCTCCCTCCTTTTCTGCTTACTCAACCACACTGTCACATTTGAGATTCTCCTGGCGGACATTTACCGATTCGTCGAGACCAACTTCGGATTCTACAGGATGAATCCAAACACGTGGAAGGTCAGGCGGGTTTCTATGCAATTGCAACCCCACCCCCTTCAAAACACACTATTCCACAACACTTTGCACGCGCCTCTCATTTGAAAGAGAAGGGGTAGGAGCGGCGGCAAACGTCTGAAAATGAATCTGAGATCTCCTCCTTCCCATTCTCATATCCGCGAGAGGACAATATCCTCTGGCTCTCACTCCTCCTCGACATTTCAGAATTCCATCAGGCACAACCTGTCTCTCAACCGCAAATTCGCCAAGGACCCCGACTCCTCGGGAAAGCCAGTCACTGTCAAGGGATCCTTCTGGACATTCAATCTTGGCGAGCAAAGGTTAGCCTTATTCAAGTTATCTTTCTGAGATGAGGCTAATGCGAGATGGAGGGAACTCCTCCCCTCCTTCATCTTCCACCCTCTCCTTCTTATTTCTACTCTCTATTTACGAGTGCCTGCCTGCCTTCTCACATAATTTTTGCTAGTCGCGTGTCTTTGAACGCTGAAAGGTGGGGGCCTTGAGTGTGAGGAATGACTTTCTTCTTCTTCTAGTGGGAGACCTTCTCTACCCATTCCATTGCCTCCCCCTCCCTCCCTCTCATATTTATGTCGCCTGTTTGACTTTCCCCCGTTGGCATTCAGCTTCTCTTCTTTCACATGACCCAAACGGTATTGTCCCTTATTGCAGCGTGATTAGCTCCCCCGCAACTGCGTCGACTGCGGAGGCCTGCAAGAAGATCGCAGGTCTTAAGAGGAAGCGGGACGAGAGACCGGAGAGCGAGGAGAGGACGCATGAGGTAACCACTACACAGTCATGCAAGCGGAAGAGATCTCATTCATCATCTGGTTCGCCTAGTCAACTTATCCCCCTTCAATCCTCGTATTACAGTGATTCTCCTCAATCCTTCATCCACTTCTCCTGGAGATCACGCGTACGCGAAGATTCACGACGGTTGGCATTTAGGAAATGCTAATAAATGTCAATTCGTTAAGATGCACTTCCGTCATCTTCCCTGCCTCAAATAGTGCTGAGTTCATCGATAGATGACGATGAGCCTCCTCCCACGACTGGACTGCAGACACGGCACGACCCGACGCTCCTCTCAGTCGCACAGCCCTTACCATCAGAACACTTGAGTGGATTCCGATGGCAGAGCGAATGCACAACAGAGAGCGGTGAGTATAAACAAGCTCATGACTCGCTGATGCATTGCCATTCCGGGTAGAATAAGGTCTCATTCTCAGTGAATGACCTTATAAAGAATGAAGAGACTAGTGATTCGTGAACTCTTCTTTTCAGGCGGCTCTTCACTCGTCAGCGCCTTTAATCTTCTGTGTACCTCAGAGGGGAATCGCTTCGATGACCGAACTGCTCTCTGGTTTGATAATGAGAGAATTGACGCAGATGAGCTGCCAATAGAGGATCTCTTCACCCGTTATTAGATACTTAATGTGAGAACCTACGTAGTCTTCTCTCCTAATACATGTACAGCAAATCTTACTCATTCCTGCAGATGACAAGTGAGCCGGAAATCTGTACATATTGACGTGTTTCCCCCGCCTTTTGTGACATACAGTATGAAACGGAAATGCGTTTACTAATAGGCGAGTGCAGATTTTCCTTTCTTCTCACACGCAACATTCCTAAGTTATTTGTGTATGTAGATTTGAATCATAATGGAGTGCAATGTGAATACTTGTTTATCAGTTTCTTCTATACGAGAGAGAAGGTACACATCACAGTTAGATAAAGATTTAGTGAAATGAATGTATCACAGTTGGTAAAGTGAGCCATAGGCACTAGATTGAGACCTGTTTCATTCATTGAAATGTATAATTGTATAATATTTGTATAATGTATCAATGACTATGTACAAGTGGCTATCCGTTCTTCATTTCCTATATCATTTTCTATATTTTTGTCCACAGTCCGAATAGAATCGATAAACGATGCGTTGTGCTTTTCAAACTGTGGAAGAGCTCGGACTATTTTCATGACGTGTTCTGAAATTGTTTGTACATGCACTCTATGGTCAGCGTGTGATCACCTGGTGTGGAGAGAAGAAAGAGTCTGACGCCATGACTCTTCATCAATCCTATTGCCTGAAAGATCAATCTCTTCCTCTGCATGCCTCCCTTTCATTCTTTCTATCAGTCTAGGTGCACTTTCAGGTATCCACACCTGATTCTAACAATCGGATTTCCCGCCAAAAACGCTGTTTGAGTAAGTATCGTATTGCTTACGCTGAGCAATGCGGTGGCTCCTGAGTAATCAACGAAGCGGAGAGTAGACAGGTCGAGGACAAGATGAGCAATTCGCTCTGACTCAGCAGCCACCCCATTCGTCTGAGTACAGTCGTTGATGGCGTTTGATAACGATTACACTCGTACCTTCCGACTCGATTCCTCGCCTATTTCCCCCTCTCCAGTGACAAATGACCTGTAGTATCACTGCTTACTCATTTCCCACTCTAGTTGATTTGTTTCTCTCGCTCTCAACTGACCACACTCGTTGTCTATCCCAATTATCTTCACAAACAGTCTCTCTCTCACTTGCAGAAAAATATCCGCTTTTTTCTGCAGATCAACCCGTAGATTTCACACCAATTGAATATATCTGCTACTCAGATGCATATTACTCTGTCGCTGAGAGGCAGATAAATTCAGTTGGTGGGGGCGTATCTGCAATTTAAAAGCAGATATGTTTCTGTGTGCTCTCACTCATCTGGAGTGTCACTGACCAACCTGAGATGATCCGCGAACTGTTCGGTGTTCAGAAAGAAGAGAGCGCCGTCGTATCGCACACAACGAGTGTTGTTCCTATTGAAGGGTCTCGATTATTCTCGCCCTGGTGTCCTGTTTCTCGTTGATCTTTTTTGTGAACACTGGGTTTGCATGAACGGTTTCCCCACCTTGCCATTCCCCGTTGATTGAGATTGAGGAGGAAGTACGTAAAGGAATCACCGCTGTCCCCTTTCTCACCTTTGTTTGTAATCGCGTGGCACGTTGTCTGCCTCCTCTTCAGACAACGTTGTCAAATCCGAGAATCGGCTTCTGAACACAGGATCTTCTCATCTTCCCGCTCAACTCTTTTCCTCTATTCCCACGTGTTTGATCGCATTGTCTGCCCCGTCCGATCTCCCGATCTCTCTTTTTGTTGCAGAATGCCAATAATGCGATTGCGGTATATCCTCTTTCTGGGCCTTCTATTCACGGTTACTTCGCCGTCTCCCGTTCCTTGGAACGCGAGACTCACCCACAAGAATAACTTGGACAATGAATGGCAATGCGGCATCGGACCTGTCTCATCGGGGATTTCGCTCGCTTTCTCATATTTCTCTGAATCTTCGTGTAAGTGATCACACTAGAGGGTGGTGATCTGCTCTTCTCTTCCTTCTCTCACTGTTTATTTGTTCCAGCCATCAATGAGTGCTGCACAGAGCATGATCTTTTGCTGGAAGAGACCGATCTCAGCAGGATGGAGGTGATTACACTTGTACTTCCCCCCTCAGAATACAATAGAGAAGAGGGTTGGCAGAACGACTAAAATAGTGCATTCTGCCTCTCTGTGCTCTCCATCGTGCTGTCGTGTCTGGCGCATAAGGACGACCGCACGGTTGGAGAGCACAGAGAAACGGAATGCACTATTTTAGTCATTCTGCCAACCCTGATAGAGAACCTATTGCGCTATTTCTAACCACCCAATCATTCGAGCGGTCGTCTATCGAAATGGGAGACGACCGGTTCGACGGGATTAAGGAGGTTCAAAATTTCATACTTCGATCGCTAGAATACACACTCTCTCTACAGGTCGATCGCATCTTCTGCCATTGTCTCTCCAATATTGGCACCTCTTACATCAACTTCGTAGTGAAACCTCTATTCTGCACTGCCGTCAAGTCATATTCCCTATTCTTTCCCAATGAAAGGTAGCCAATCAATACTTATTCACCGTATATTTCATCAAACAGGGTTCCCACATATAGCCTCTGATTCCCTTTTGTATAACTCTGCCTCAATGGGGTGAAAGACAAGAGCAGCATGGACTTTTGTGCCGAGAATTCTGACGCACCTAACCATTTCCCCGTTTTGGCGCAAATTTCTGTGGTGCTCTTCTCTTTCACCATTAGTCCATTTGTCATACGGCTCCTGCCTATTCTTGCCCAAACCATCGCCAATTCGTGTTGTTGCTCCCATTCTTGTGCCTTCTTATGTTACTGGATAAACGTTCTCCTCTTCTGACCTCTTTGTTTGCATGAGAACGTTGAAAACAGAAAAGATGAGGCCAACAACGAGTCCCTCGATGATGTTTATGCCAACTGTTGCCAGAAAAGTGATCACGAAGATAGCCTGGGAAGTAAAATCAGATATTTCATCATCTGGTCTTTTCTCATTGTTCAAATACTTGCACGTCATTCAAGAAGTGTCAATGATGCAGATGTTTTGACCAATTTCCTGCTCCCTTCTGTTTGCCTGCCTACCGAACACTCACAGTATCAATGGGAGAAATCCTCCATTGTGCAGGAAGATCACCCAATTTGAGAAACATTCCCTTCAGGGCGACGATGATGATACATGAGAGGAGACACTGAAGGAGGATTCTTCCCGTGGTTAGTCATCTCTGTCACAAACCACGGGAAGAAGTTGCAGGAATTGTCCCAACCAGAAGATTACACACAACAGAAGGGCCGATGAGAACAGTGTTGCCAACTGGAAAAGAGTTGTGAAACCATGTGGTGAGTTGTGAAAAGTAGGCGAGCAGGGGTTCTTAATCGGTAAATCAGTCGTCATTCTTCTCCGTTGCGCGGTTCTCTCATCCCTGATAGACAGCCGAGCATTGGAGAAGAATGACGACAAATTTAACGATATAGAACTCCTAGTGGTGAGTTGATTTCTGTTGTGTCCAACCTGTGTCTTCGTGCCAGCTGCTTCATAGACGAGAGTTCTCGCCAATGCTGTGGACGAAGGCCAAACGGGAAGGAAAGAGCACAGACACTCCATGATTCCAAGAGCGTAGAATTCCTGGAACTCTTTTTAATACTACGAAAAACAACCTTTTCTACCTGACGGACATCCAGTTTGTACTCGTGTTTCTTCGCATACAATTTCGCCATGGATATCGTAACCACGAGAATGACAACAGCTATTGATATTGCATCAACAACAATTGAAGTCATAAGCTTGAATTCAGGGACGCTCAGGGAAGGCAATCTGTAATAATTTTCAATCGTTATTTGTATGAATTCTTCTCACCCCGTGGGTATGACTCCAATTACTTTAATATGAAATCGGCCGTGAAAGTCGAAGACGAAGGACAGAACCGTTCCAAGTATCATCTAAAAGAATCATTTATTGGTCTCTTTCAGTCTTAATTACCATGACGAGATCGTACGGCAGAGGAAGAGGAGTCAACTTCTTTATGAAAGGATCAAGCCATGTTTTGACTGAGAAAAGAATAAGCATGGCGAGGAGGGAAAGACCCGTAGTGTACAGGTTGATGCGTAGTTCAATAAATGCTCTGGCAATATCTATTATATGCTGAAATATATTGATGCAATTTTTGGAAGCAAAAAATGGTCTGACCATAAATATTTTTCCGATTCCAACATGTCTCGGTAAAGAAACACCGAGAATCTTGTCCATTTGAGCCACAAAGACATGAACAGAAGCGCCTACCATGAAGCCATTGATGACCTGATGCTAATGGCCGTGAGATCCGAGATTACGTACAGCTTTATTCTTGGTTACTGGTTATGCAACCGTGAGTAGGGAACGCATTTCGGAAATTCTACCCTCCCTAACCTCCACGGACCGGTTGTCAATCGAAGTGCGATGAGATTGGGGATGTTAGAAATTCCAAGAATGTGTTCGCTACCACTCAGTTCAAAGTATGACTGTACCTGATCCGACAACAATTCGATAAGAGAGTCCAGTCGGGTTATACCCATCGCAATCTGAAGTAAATGTGAACTAAGATTAGAGAGAGTCACACACCTGTATGAGTCCTACAAGGAATGCGAGTGTTGCCACTACAGTGATACCATAGTCTAGTCTGGCCTCGGTCTCTAAGTCCTCGGTGAGGTTGAGGGGGAGTTCAGCAAAGTGCATATCTGTCATCCTGACATTGCACGCACCACTCATTAACGACACCACAGCAAATACTCCTGAAAATGAAAAGAAACTACTATTGACCTCTCGCAAAGCTTATGAAATATGCGAAAGATAAGTGCGCCATGGACATTTTCGTCACAGTGGTGAAATGAATAGATGCGCCATCATTATCAGCATCATTATGGCGCAAATGTCCACGACGCTCTTGCCTTTAACCCGACTAAATACCTAAAGATACGTGTCGAGAAGTTCCGAGAAACATGTAAATGAACGGAGCGAAGAGAGAAGTGTACAGTCCATTGATAGGACGAACTCCGGCCAGCGAAGAATAAGCAATTCCTGAAAGATTCCCAGACTGGGATGTAGGGGAAGATGAAAATGAACCTTGTGGTACATGCATTATTCCGACAGTGAGTCCTCCGACAATATCGTTGAAGAGATTCTCCTTGATGGAGTAATTTGGCAGCCATTGGAGTATGGGAAAGAAGGAGCGAAATGCATTCAGACACCACTTCGCCTTGTATGAACAGGAGCTGTGCCTACACTCGCTGTCGCCCATCTGTGGAGTGTCAAGGAGGCCGCTCTCCTCATAGATTTCCTATAAGAAAAGAGAAGAATCAACAAAGAATCTGACCAACTTGCACTATTATTCATTTAAAGTCCGTGAATCATTTGCGAATTCGAAAGATTGAAGAATCAAACGCACACACCTTTCCATTTCCATTTGTCGATTCTCTCGGAATCGGCGTCATTTCAGCATTGAATCTTTAAAGAGCAGTTGATGCTTTATAAGGCGAAGAATATTAGCCGCTCACGCGCTCAGATAAGAACAATGAAACGATAAACCACTAAAGAGCTGTGAGTGGAAGTAAGCGAAAGGCATAAAGAACATTCAGAACAATGTATTATATTTTTTCATTTTCAACTTGTGATTTCCCTTCTTCTGTTTCAAAATGACATTTGGTGAAAGAATAACTGGCATCCAGTGTTATTTTGAAACGGAAGTGGACAAATCCTTAGTTCTATGTGAAAGCAGCACTGCATGACGAAAAGTGTGGTCACAAGCAAAAGACTGCATGGAAGGAAAGCCTGAAGGAAGGGATCTCTTCATTCCTTCTTCTCTCTCTCTTTCCTCCCTTCTGCCTGTCATTTCCCCCCATTCCCACTCTCTTTTCTCTGTCTTCTTTCACTGGCAGTAGTAGCCATTGTCCACTTCCCACGATAAGCACTCCATCCTCCCCCATTCAAACCCTTTCTTATCTGAAGACAAAGACAAGACAATGTGAAATATCGACACAGGAAAGAAGGAGATATATTTATACGAGGCCCGTCTTCGAATACTGCCAATTTGCTGCAGCTATGAAATGTTTACATTGGTGGCCGATATACAGGAAAGTGATAGGAGGCCTTTCTAATCACAGTTGCGCATTGAGTTTACAGTGAGCATTAGTCGTCCAGAGTGACATCACGGAAGAGTTGGCCCATGCTTTCGTTGTTGTAGATTCTACGAATTGCCTGGAGGAATTGCATTCATTAGGGGATTTCCCTGTGGACTTCCTACCTCGCACAGCATGAGGGAAATGTCTACGGTATGAATCTTGTGGCACCTCATCTTCTGGAGCTCGTGAGGAACTGTGTTTGTAACAATGACCTAAAAAAATAAGGGCATATACCCGCTACAGTAATCCTCTGTCAACCTCAGTTATGGGCGACTTTTCAATGAGATCTGGCGCATCGCCACTCAGAAGACCGTGAGTGGCAAGCACATAGATCTTGTATGCTCCTCTTTCCTGGAGAATTCGTGAGGCCGCAACGAAGGATTGAGCCTCGTCTATGATATCGTCCTGAAAGGGGAAGTGGTGGAAGAACACTGAATGAGCGCCTACCACCATGATGGCAATCTTTCCTCCCACGTCTCCAACAACAGTCAACGGAGGACGTTCACGCGCTGTGGAGGCTGAAGAGAATCAATCCTGTCATTACGGTAGACAATGTACCGAATCGCCTCACGAAGCGCATTCCTCTTCTCTAATTCATTGTCAAGCGGATGCCTCTCGTTGCTGATAGACAACCAGTCGACAATAAATTAGAGAAAAGGAATGCACTTCGCGAGGCGATTCATGATTTCTACTCACAGGGGTACAATTCGAAAGGCGTGGCACTTGGTTGAGGAGGTGGACTCTGCCTGCCATCTACCTCTCCACTCTCATCCTTGTTCTCTCCATGAATGACGGCCACTCCTATTCACGCACAATATCCCCCATTTCCCCCATCCAATGAACTCACCCAATCTCAGTCGATCCGCATACGACGTCGCCTTGTTCATAACTCCCGGACTCTTGGCAACGATGACTGCGTTCTTGTAATCAGGGATCTGAAATGGCTTCATATCGTGAGAAGGTTGTGAGAAGCCCTACATTCTCGCGTATGTACTGCATTAAGAAGGGAGAGGCTCGAAGATTATCGACAGGAACTGTGAAGAATCCTTGGATCTCCTTCTTGTACATGTCAAGAGAGACCACTCTGCATGCGCCTGAAGTTCTAAGGAATGAGAGAAGAAAAGACAAATACAACCTGATTTACATATCATATCTGCAACCAACTTCATTGCAATCGCGGATCTCCTCTGTATTCTGCACTGCTTCGAGTACGGCATGTACGGGAGAATGACTGTGATTGTCTTGGCCGTTGAGGTCTTGCACGCATAAATGAGGATCAGAAGCTCCATTATGTCGTTGTTTACATTTCTGTGCACGGCCCCCATGTCGTTTATAGTTTGTGTTGCTTACTTGGACGCCGATTGAATAATGAATACGTGTTTGCCCCGTACACTTTGTTTGATATCGACTGACGTCTCTGGAACGTACGTTCGAACAGTGAAGAAGAATGGGAGAGAGAGCAAACGGACCTCGATTTGTTTTGTTGTATACAATTACATCGCCCAGACGATGACCCATGCGACTGAAAGGAGGCTAGTACGTGCGGAGTACAAGGGTGAATAAACTCACGTTGCAACGAGATTAGCCAGCTCTGGATGGGAATTGCCCGTGAGAACGACCATCCCGGAGCTCTCGTCTGCCTTGTACGCCATTCCTGCAGTCGGATTGGCACGATGAGAGATGGGAACGTGGAGAGGAATGAGAATAACAGGTGGAGAAGAAGGAGAAAGGAGGAAGAGGAAGAAGGATTGAAGAGGAAGGCGGCCTCTTGGCAGCAGTACAGAGTCACTCACAACTCATATTGGGGCGGAGGCGAGAATACGCACTTTCTGGAGGGAAATAGTGGGAAGAAGAGAGTCTCATTGTACGCAGCAGCAACCATTCCTCAGCAGCATACAAACGGCGGATGAAGGAAGCCAATCTCTCTCCCTATGCCGTCCTCTCCCCTCATCTCTCAGCAGTGTGGATAAAGCAAACGAGAAAGACTCGGGTCATGTTGTAAAATGGAGAGAGCAACAATGGCACGAAAAAATAAAGAAGAGAAATAAGAATGGACGGGTTTGAGTATACAGAGTGCAAGAAGAGTGCACGTGCGAGAACAATCAATGAGGATGATATGAAATGGTTCGAGTTCAAAGAGTGAAGAGGAGAACAACAGGTCAATTGGAAGACCAAGAGGTGAAACACTCCTTTATTGTGTCTTTCCCTCTTATCTATCTATAGACGGCATTTATCGACCGAATAAAACTGTTCGTTGACGCGGGGAGGTGCTCCATTTGTTTAGTTGATAGGCAACTCCATTCTCATCCACAAGTTCATCATCAGTCAGAACGTCCTGGTCCACTTGATTCCTCTGCAATGCCTCAATACTAGGGTTTCGCATTAGGGCATAAAGTTAATCATCGTTGTCTGTTCACTTATTCCGACCGGTCGTCTATTATGAGCGAGAGATAAGAAAGTTGCACTTTATACCCGAATACGACATCCTACTGAATACTCACAAATGAATGAGAGTCACTCACATAGTCATCAGTGCCCCTCAAAATATGGAAAGGACGAAATCGAGTGTTCCCGAATCTCAGTCGACGTAGCCGCTGAGCATCAGAATTGTACGCTTGTAGCAAAGTTGTCGATAGAACACCTATATGTGAATTTGTTTTAAATGATCGAAAACAATCCCTCCTACTTTCTAATAGAAGAAAAGTCGACAGGATTACGATAATTCTTGATTCTGCGTACATTTTGAGCACTGTAATAACATATTTATCGTACAAAGTGAGCTAATCAGGCATGACAAAATCTTTGTTGTTTTGAGCGAACAAGGAAAAATACACCGTATGCGTCAATGATAAAAAACGTAATATTCTTAAAAATGAGCCATTATTTACATGAGCTATCAACAATCGACAACGATGGTTGAACACCTTGTGTGAATGGCATGTGAGAAAGTGAACAAGTTTCCAGCGCGAAAGGTCAGCACTCAATGACAACCGTTTCATGGGAAGAAAACATTGTGATCTAACACAGACTAATCCTGCTTATCAACGATAAAATTATTGGAAGCAATACATATGGCAATTGAGAGGAATGTAATGGTAAATACAACTCCCATCGCAAAGTTTAGCATGCAATCAAAGTCGCAAGATGGAGGCTCCCACTGTTGGTATGTGAGTGAAGGTGGAAGGGGCATATGAGAGACGGGAATATCAAGTGATAGACGATGAAGGAGAAGGGGAGAACACGAGATACGATCACCCCGTGCATTGAGACAACTAGCACATTCGAGGGTACGGAAACATGCCATCATCCTGCAACGAATGTCATGAGGATACGGTAGTTGTTACACTAGGCATTTGGATACGGTATGATACGGTCGTTCATTCACTGAGGTTGCAATACTGACCATTCCAGTAATGGTTTGGCACTTCTCCTCGCATAAAGCGCACTGAAGTTCCTCGCGCCATTAATTCTCCCAGGAAAGAAGTTCACAAATCCTGAAGACTGCAGCTTTAGATATGTTTTAGTGCATGGACCTTACCTTTCTCTGAAGGCCAATGCAGTTTTGTCCGTCCAATGGTAGAAATGTGTGAGGTAACAGCGCCGAGTTGTTCAAAGAATTGATCCTTCTTCCATTCCATGTCGTCTGCAAGCCATACGACACTTTTATGTTGACCGAGGACTTCCTAAACATGAAATTGTAAATTCCAGTTCTCCATAAGACGCTCACATTGATATAAAAGGGCATCCTGTCAACCGCAGATACATTAGTTGGCACTGAAGTTGTGTCCCATCGACGAAAATCGACGTTTCGAAGGAGTGTCATTGAGATCTATTTGCATTTTCATTACAAGACTTTTCGATCCCTCTTACTTCAGTTGAATCAGCATTGCCATCTTCGAAAACGACTATTTTCTTGTCCTTGTAATATTTGTGTATTGAAGCGATTAGCACCAGTAGCTGAAAGCCAAACATTTCATTCTCTGTCATTTCGCGTGCTCATCGCAAAAATATTTGAAATGTTTTGAAAACGTCTCTTGCCTTCGCTCTTCGAGGGGCTTCTGTAGAAAGGGCAAAGACAACATCTTCCTCATTAAGAGAAGAACGCTTCGGTGGCTGAGTGTTCACACAGGCAAAGCACTTCCCACACAGAATTCCGTTCGTGTAGCAATTGAGTCTTCCCTCACATTCACATTTCACATCAGACGTCCATTCTCCTTCTTCGGCAAATTTATGGTAGTAAATATACTGAAAAAGGACATTCATCAATGAATAAAAAGTTCTATGAACGCATGATATGAAAAAGTTCTATGAACGCATAAATATTTTATGTGAAAATGACCCACAGTAATTTGCAATGCAACAAGTATAATAAGAAGAAGTGTAATCCATAAACGGCCTCTTCCCATTCCTCCTTTTCAATTCTGGCATGCTTTTGGGCTAAAATCAATGGCTCAAGACAAGGGGGTTAAGCCTGAACAATTGTTTGGCGCTCTATTCTTACCGTATTCTCAGTGATCTCGCCCAGGATCTTCCGCGCGAGACACCAAAAATCCTACGAAATAGCAGCTTTGTCACCTTATACGGCAACATCTTTGCAAATTTTGTAACTATAAATACTTTGCAAAATTTCAAATTATTTTTCCCATGCTCTTGCTGTTTTCAGTTGATGCTTTTCCTCTGTTATGAATTTTTCCATGCTTTTTGACGTGTATATTTCCAACAAAAGAAGAAGAATAAACAATTGCCTTCGTTAACTTTGTAATTTGAAATCGTCTTTCCATTCGCAAATTGTGAGTTTTTTTTCCATTAGCACATGCATGAATGCATGCGATTCTATCGCTGGGTTTTTCATACAATTTTCCATTGAGGAGATGAATCATAGGAATGTTTCATGGAAGTTTCTCGTGAGTGTTCATCCCTCTGGTATTCCATTCATTCTCTTCATAGTTTCCCATTGTTGTTCGACCGTTCTCAACCCACTCGTCCCTCCTTCACTCGTCCCCCCTTTGAGTGTGACCATGTATGGAGTCGTCTTCTCTCAACACTCTGATCACCGTCTGCCTTGTTTGCACCTGAGCCTCGACTCTTTTCCCTCTCTTTCTCCGTGTCTCTTGATTTCGCACACTCTCTCCCTCAACCTAACCCTCTAATTCTCTATCCTCGTGTACTCTCTCCACCGCCCTCTCCTCCCTCCCTCTCCCCATTCGGACAGCCGACCGTCCAAGGCTGTTCAATCCCTATTGATTGTGTCCACTACCGATTCCTGTCCCTCCTCCTCCCCTTATCATATTTTACTGCCATGAGCACCAAATTGTCATTCAATCACTCCCATTCCCTCACTATCTTCGCCCATTCTTTCGTTCGAGTGTGCAAGCAACTTTTGCATGCAAACACAAACAAAGGCAAAACAAGATCGTATGTCATCTCAGGTGATACACTCAATCCTCCTTCACTCTCCCCGTAACTCCGTGATCGTGGGTGGTCCCGTTTTAAATAGTTCGTAAAGCAAACCCGGCTGTTCACTCTCTCTCGCTCACGCCGTTTGCTCCCTTTTCTCAGATGTTCTATTGCGAGAGATCACTCGTGGCATCATTCATAAGAGAAAGTATTGGAATGTTCCCCTATATCGCTCTGTTCGTAGTGCGGGTTGCATGATAAGATCGCCCCGATTGAGGGGGACTTCTCTCTTCTATTTGTTCCCCCCGCCATGACCACATGAGACTGCGTGCTAAGTGCAAAGGGATTAGTTATACCTACCTTCTTCATTCTTCCCCCATTCACTCCATTTTGCCCCTTGTCTCTCGCAGTGGTTTCTCCTTCTCCATTCGTTCTCTGATTCACACCTTTCTATAAGGCGTCCAATGTTGATTCTTCTTGCTCGAGTCATCCACCCAAACGTTCCTCCGTAGTCGTCCCTTCCCTCCCCCATTTCTCGCCCCGTTTACTGTACCTTCCTCCTCTTTTGTTAGCTGGATGCCCATCTGAACTGCCCCATGGGACGTTGTACTGTTGGCCCTTAGGTGTGACTGTTTTGATGATTGATTTAGGTCAGTAGGAGCAGGGGGAAGAGATGAGGAGTGGCTACCCATGGAAGAGAAAGGGTGAAAGGGAAGAGAGGAGATAGGAGAAGACCATGGGTTCGACTGTTCCTTCTGCGCATACCAACATTTGTATCTTTCGTATGTAGAACACGCACATCTCGTAAAGTCTCTGTGTTCCTTTCCTTTTCAGCTTTCGATCAAGGGGAACGCCATTATGGTTTAGAGTGTGTGTGTTGTTTGAGATGAATGCCCTCTCGAAGGATTGAAGTCAGAATGGTGGGATAATACCCCGAACGGACGCCCGTATTCACATAATTGGTTGTCCTTGAAGGAAGTCGAATGGTTGTATGTATGCCCATTGTGAGGTGACTGTGTGTCCCCTTCCTTCCTTTTCCTCCCATGACTCAACCATTTCCTTCCCCTTTTCTCTTCCCCTAATCAACGCCCCTCGCAACAAGATAACATTGTCTGTTCCCTTCCCCAGTCGATCGTCCCGTTGTCATTCCTTCCATTCCATCAGGGCATTCATTGCCTGTAACTCTCACACTGTTTGTCCGTGTCCTCTTCCCCATCAATTACATCTCCTCCCCTCTCTCTAAGCTGGGATCAACCACATTATTGAATGACACAGAACAATGCACCAAATGCTAATCATGCCCAGTCCTTCTCCCCGCACAGTTGCCTCTATTCTACCCATTAGAGTCAGTCAGACCGGTTCCCGCACCTTCTCAACTTCACCATTTCCCCTGTGGCTGGCCAATCCCTTTTCTCTACTGTGGTACTGGCCCTTCTTCTGCCAATCTTTCCCCTCTCACGAACCCTTCCTTCCCCACTGTTGTGTTCCGTCCACTCAAGCTGTCCCTCTCGTTCTTTTTGAGCCTTGTCCCTTCTCATCCTTGTCCATCTCCATATTCGCGCTTATCTTTTCGTCTGTCCTGAACTCGCATTAATCGTTCGCGCGTGAGCGTGAGAGGAGGGCAGCTGCCTTTGACTGTCGGGGACCAATGACTCAATCCTTCCTCTACCCCTCTCTCTTCTTCTCTTCACTGTCCGCCCTCCACCAATCATTTCCGAATTGGCGCGCCTTTGTGGCTTCCCCATCCATATCGGCAGCAGTAGTAGTCTCATCTCTTCTCACCTCCAATGACCCATCGACTCAAAACACTTGCTGTCACTTCTTTGCAATAGCCTCATCTCTCTCGAGTCCCCAGCCCCGCGTCTTCTTCTCTCCTTCCTCTTCCTTTCTTTCCTCTACAATCTTCTGTACTTAGTCCACCTCGCTCCAATTATGCACTCTTACCGCGTCGTCCCGAGGTCGTAATCGTTGTTCGCGCCATGCAGTCTCGAGCACTTTTTTCAGTTCCTTTTTCATAAGCAGTGCCAGCCCACCACCATAGTCGAGTCCCAGAATGGCGGACGTCGGCGACCTGCGGTACCTCCAGGTCGGTTATCCCTCACTTTATATCTACAGTATACACTGAGCACAGTACCCACTTTATATTTATAGTATCCGTTACTTGTCTACAGTATTCATTTGCTTTTATTCAGGTACAGCGGGCTGCAGTCGCAGACCCGACGATGGCCAACGAATGGGCAGTGAAGAAGCTGTGCTGGCTGCCTCATGAGAAGGAAGGATTCGTTCTAGGATCCATCAAGTAAGAACATTCATTCTCATCCCATCAAGAGTGCCCATAACGGCCATCTGGTCATCTCTTCCCAGTCCTTCATTCCTTATTCTTGTTAATCTCAGGAAAGAAACGGGTGATGAGGTTGTGGTGGAGATCTGCGATTCGGGCAAGACCACCACATGCTCAAAGGATGATATTCAGAAGGCCAATCCCCCCAAGTTCGACAAGGTTTGGGTGTAATGAGGGGTAAACGAGGAATGGCTTCTTTGAAGGTCGAAGACATGTCTGAACTGACGTATCTCAATGAGGCCTCGGTTCTGCACAATTTGAAGGAGCGATACTTCTCTTCTCTCATCTACGTGAGTCATAACATCCTACATGAATCATTGTCCACAGAGGCGCCATTACAAGGGAAAGCGACCCCTGACTTCAATAGGGAAAGGGGTTGAGAGGGAGAATATGAATCACCTAGCATATGGCTACTGCATTCAGTACGCTCGATCAATACCAGGGGTTCAAAAACGGTAAATTTGACATCATTCTACTCCACCGCGCTGTTGTCAACGAAGGAATGAGACAACAGCGCGGTGAAGAAGAATAACGGCAAATTTACCGTTTTTGAACCCCTATTCAAAACCTTTTTCAGACATATTCGGGTCTATTCTGTGTCGTAATCAATCCATACAAACGCCTTCCCATCTACTCCGAGGCTCTTGTCGAATTGTTCAAGGGCAAAAAGGTCAGCTGATCTCATATCTAATCTCTGAACCCTTGGGATTTCAGAGACATGAGAGGCCACCACATATCTTTGCCATCGCAGACACTGCCTACAGGAGCATGCTTCAGGGTTAGACACACACTCACTTCTCTATTTTTACACTTTTTTCGCTCTCGATTGAGAGGGCGATTCATCAGAGTGAATTCATCGCCCTTAGTCATCTCATTTCGAATGATTGAAAGAGTGATTGACACAGGGGGGGGGAATGACACAACAAGGCAAAGAGCACCATTCAGAGAGGGAAGATCAGTCAATTCTATGCACCGGAGAGTCAGGAGCAGGCAAGACTGAAAACACAAAGAAGGTCATCCAGTACCTGGCTCACGTGGCTGGAGCCACTCGAGCTAAGGCTACAGGTTCTTCTCCCGCCAAGGTTTGTTCACTTTTCACTCTCTCCATCCGGGTTTCCCCCATCTCACTCCAGACTAATCCCCTCTCCCTCTCTGGAAACATATCACTTATGGTATGGATGATGGTTGTGATTGGAATGAACCCGAGGGTCCTTGACATGTCTCCCCCTCCCGCTCTCCCTCTCCTCCCTCTTTCGGTAATGCATCGTTGCCTGAATCGATCGCGCACCTCAGTGAACGGATCAAGACAAGGGACAGAGGGAGGGGCACAAATAGGAAAAGGGTGAATCCCCCATTGAATGAATGCCCTTTGTAGCTGAACGGAGTGGACAACAGCATTGTGAGTTGACTCTGTGTAGACTAGTGAGAGTGTGTGTGTCGTGTGGGAGAGAAGCTTACTCTGAGAAGAAGACAAACTGAATGAGACACAATGGAGACCAATGAATACTCGCATCACATAGAGAACAGAGTAATGTGTGGCGTTTGATCACCCCTCGTGTGTATCTGTCGTGTGAAGTGCCAATGCCCACTGAGGTTTCTTAATCGGAAGTAAAGTACATTTCTCATTCTTCTAATTTGTGCGGAGCTGTTGTCTCTGTGTTATATAGACAACCGCTCCGTGTGGAATAGACAAAAGTGAAATGTACTTCTCTACCGAATTAGAGACCATAATGTCCACATGCTTCATTCGTCCATTCTTGCACGAACTTTCATTCCACTGAACCACTAACGTTCTCCTTTCAGGGCGAGTTGGAACAGCAGCTCCTCCAGGCCAATCCCATCCTCGAGGCGTTCGGAAACAGTAAAACTGTCAAGAATGACAACTCCTCTCGATTCGTTAGTTTTCCAAATTGTTTCTCTCTCTTTCTATTTACCCAAAGTCAAGTGTTTTGAAGGCAACACATGTATCCTGTAGTAAGCGGAAGAATGAAATGAGATGTTCAGGGAAAGTTCATCCGCATCAACTTTGACATGTCTGGATACATTTCTGGAGCCAACATCGAATTCTATCTTCTGGAGAAGTCGAGAACACTCAGACAAGCCCCTGATGAGCGATCCTTCCACATCTTCTACCAGTTCCTGCGAGGAACGACTCCCGAGCAGAAGGGTTAGCTGATTACTTATAATAAATTGTATAGACTAGAGTGGCGGGAAGGGGAAATGGTCGACCAACGAATTTTCATTGTCATCTCTGACTCCCATTTAGAGCAGCAGCTTTGTCGAGTTGGTCATGATCAGTTTGGTCAAATTTGATTATAAAATTTTCCCTTCCCCGCCGACACTCTAGTATAGACAGGGGAAATTTGTGGTTGAAGGTCCTCAGACAAAGCTCATAACTTCTTAGACTCGATCACTGTGCAAAACCCCTTGTTCCCTACACAAAGTGTCATCCGGCCCACGCCTCTTATCATATTACAACATTCTTTCCGTTATCACTAGCCGTTATTGGTGACAGCTTACGGTTTGGGCACTTTCCGAGAAGAGAAGAGGGGAGTATGGAATTGATGATATGAGAGGAAGGGTGGAGTTGTAGACAACAGGAGACACAGCGTCATCTTGCAGTGTAAGGCCCGTCATGATTGCAATCAAGTAATGAGAGTAGAATGGAAAAGATAAAACAAGGGGACGGGGCGAACCGCAACATTGGATCCAGGAAGAGGATCAGATGGAATATGATTCATTTCAGCCAATTTCCTTCTCGAGGAAGTGGACAAGTATCGGTTCCTCGCCAATGGATACATCAGCCTTCCCAATGTGGACGACTCTCAGGAGTTCCACAACACAGTCAAGGCCATGAAGACAATGGGATTCCACGATGATGAGATCACTTGTGAGAAAAAAAACAGCTTGACATGCAACAATTAGTTATCCTTCAGCCGTCCTTCGTGTTGTCTCTGCAGTCCTTCTGATGGGAAACATCGAGTTCTTCCAAGAGAAGAAGAGTGACCAGGCCATTCTCCCTGATGACAGAGGTAGCAGCCCTTTCCCTGTTCTCATCCTAACTTTTATTTCTTTCAGTGATCCAGAAGGTCTGCCATCTCCTCGGTCTTCCGGTCTCCGAACTCACGAAGGCCTTCCTGAGACCGCGAATCAAAGTCGGAAGGGAACATGTGCAGAAGTCACAGACGAAGGATCAGGCTGAGTTCGCCGTGGAAGCCATCTCGAAGGTATTCATTTGATATTTAAAAAATAACGAAAACAATAGAACGGGTAAGTTAGTTTTTTTCCACAAACATCGCATGATAGTCAATTACGCTCGGGCTCGCCGCTCTACCGTTTCATTTTTCATTTCTCACATAGCGGTGTGCCTCAATGCAATGCAACATGGATTTTAATGAAATAAAGGGGGCGAGCGGAGAGCATGATGAATTTGACTACCACACGAATTTAAGTAATTCATGCCCCATTACCATAATTTTCATCAATACCTTCAGGCGTGCTTCGAGAGGATGTTCAAGTGGTTGGTGAATCGTCTGAACAAGTCCCTGGATAGAACCCGCAGACAGGGAGCATCCTTCATTGGAATACTCGATATCGCTGGGTATGAATTCATTTTCGATGCCTTACACCAAGCATATTATCGTACTATCAGGTGAATGTGTTTCTTAAGATTCGAGATCTTCGAACTGAACTCCTTCGAACAACTGTGCATCAACTACACGAATGAGAAGCTGCAGCAACTCTTCAACAACACCATGTTCATCCTTGAACAAGAGGTACGTGTATGGCATTCAATGGAAGAAATGAATCATATGACAACGTAGAGGGGAAAACATTGCGAAATTCTCTCCGGGGAATTCATGGAATCAAGGATTCATGGAAGAGAAGGAATGGCGAAAACATTTCACTGCTCGGAAACACAGGGTTGCATATCAGAAAAAAAGTAAATGGGGAACTCAAAATATGGAGCCAATTTGGAGATACGGTGAATAAGAATCACTGTTTGTAGGAGTACCAGAAGGAAGGAATTGATTGGCAATTCATCGACTTCGGTCTCGATCTCCAACCAACGATTGATCTGATTGAGAAGGTAAGGGATCCAATGTGCGACTTATGATTACCGTAGTCTTGTTCAGCCGATGGGAATCCTCGCCCTCCTCGACGAGGAATGTCTCTTCCCAAAGGCCACCGAGAAAACACTCATTGATAAGTTGAACACCAACCACAACAAGCACGCCAAGTACATCGTTCCCGATATGCGTGCCAAGAGTAACTTCGCTGTGAGTTGCCATTTCATTCGAACGCTTCCCTACAGTACTCTCAGATGGAGCCAATCATCACATTGTAGGTTGTGCATTACGCAGGACGAGTGGACTACTCAGCCGATCAATGGCTGATGAAGAACATGGATCCCCTCAATGAGAACGTCGTTGCACTGATGCAGAATGCAACTGATCCATTCGTCGTGAACATCTGGAAGGACGGTCAGTATCTTTTCTATTTCATCTAGCTACAGTATCCTCCAACTCCCACTCTTTAGCTGTCGTTACCCACAGTATCCTGAACGTCGGTAAGGAAGGTAACACACACGTATCGTACCATCGATCGTGTGGTGTTGTGACTGTACAGACTAGGGAACGCTTTTTCGAAAATTATAACTTCTCTAATCTCGTCGGAGCGGTAATGTCACATTTCGATAGACAACCACTTGGATGAGATTATGGAGGAAATAATTTCCGAAAATGCGTTCCCTAGGACATATTTTCTCTCACTTCTGTCCAGAGTGCGAAGCCAATCAAACTAACTACTTTATGTCTTTATTATTGGGAAGTGTTTGGCGTCGCGTCTCTTTCTTATTTATTACAGTTTCCCTTTCCTACCATTTCCACGTCAAATTGTCCCGTCTCGTGGCACGTTAGATAGTGTTGAAACACGGATTTACAAAGTTACGAAGTTTTGTTTCAGCCGAGTTCGCTGGAATCTACGCGACTGAGATGAATGAGACTGCATTTGGAATGCGAGCGAAGAAGGGAATGTTCAGGACTGTCAGTCAGATGCACAAGGTACTTTTTGGTGTCTTTCCATCAACTCACATATCATGCATGTAAGCTGAACTGATAGACGGAGAACGAACCCTTTCTCTATTTCCTCCTATGCATTCTTTCGTTAGAGTGCTATTTCGACGTTTCTTTGACCATTAGTCTTGGTTTTGAATAGATTTCAATTGTATAGTTAAAGGTCAACACATTTTACATAAATATTATCTTCATCTTCAGGAGCAACTCTCCCGCCTTATGGCCACTCTCCGCAACACTTCCCCTCACTTCGTTCGATGCATCATCCCCAACCACGAGAAGAAGTCAGGAAAGATCAACTCCATGTTGGTCCTCGAGCAGCTTCGATGCAATGGAGTGCTCGAAGGAATCCGAATCTGCCGACAAGGATTCCCCAACAGAGTGCCATTCCAGGTACGGTACACTACTTTGAGCTCTTATATTTTGTATTGTCCTGTACGGCCCTAATCGTCATTTATCGTAAATCCTATTTCATTCCTTTCAGGAATTCCGTCATCGCTATGAGATCCTCACCCCCAATATCATTCCCAAGGGATTCATGGATGGAAAGGAAGCGGTGAAAAAGATGATCGATGCTCTGGAGATCAAAGAGAATCTCTTCCGCATTGGACAATCCAAGATCTTCTTCCGTACTGGAGTACTGGCACATCTTGAGGAAGAGAGGTTAGTGTTTTATTAGATGATTAATGGATTCATAATCGGGTGTTATCCTGTGTAAGAATCCCCATGTCCACACTCATCCATCATCATTTGTCATCTCTCTATGAGTAGAGGTTGTGGTGGGAACAGGATTCATTTGGGGCCTTGTCGTAATGTGTACTGGTTGTGAAAAGAATCAAGAGGGATGATTGCAGGGACCACAAGTTGACCGATCTCATCGTCTCCTTCCAAGCACAATGTCGTGCCTTCCTTGCTCGTCGCCTGTACCAGAAGAGGATCCAACAGTCGAACGCCATCCGAGTTCTGCAGAGGAATGGGTTGGCATGGCTCAAACTGCGTAACTGGCAGTGGTGGAGACTCTTCACCAAAGTCAAGCCCCTCCTCCAGGTCAGTCGAGTACTATTCGACATTCAATGCACGTTGCAATTGCAGGTCACAAACCAAGAGCAAACCATCCATGCAAAGGACGAGGAACTGCGCCTCTTCAAAGAGAAACTGGAGTCCACCGAAGCTGAGAAGAGTGGATACCAGAACAGAGTTGATCAGGTAAGTATCGGATTGTGCAGTTTATGACTATATTTTATTTTTATACATCAATAATGATGTGGTGACAATTAACATGGTACATAAAAATGGTAATGGAACTGTTGCAATAATGACTGTTACAGATCCTGACCGAGAGGAACATCTTGCAAGAACAACTGCAGCAGGAAATGGACGACAGAGCGGAACTGGAGGAGACGAAGTCACGATTGATGCAGAAGAAGGGAGAACTGGAAGAAGTGGTGGACACCCTGAGAGATCGACTTGTGGAGGACGACCAGCGATTGGAGAAGATAAATGAAGAGAAGAAGAAGATGTCAGAGACCGTGAGAGATCTGGAGGAACAACTGGAACAGGAGGAACAGGCCAGACAGAAGATTCAATTGGATAAGGTCTCCGTTGATCAGAAATGGAAGAAATTGGATGAAAAGTTCGCCGAGCTCAACGTGAGTTCATTTATCTTCTTGGGTGCGACAACTGAATGTTCTTATGCCGGACATATGAGTATTTATCATTGCAGGATACCCACGAGAAGCTTCTGAAGGAGAAGAGACTCTTCGAGGAGAGGGCTCATCAGCTGGAGAACCAACTCCTGGAGGAAGAGGAGAGAGTGAAACATGCAGGAAAGTTGAGGAGCAAAGTAGAAACCCACGTGCAAGATCTCGAGCAGGAAATGCTCAAGGAGAGACAATTGAGGTAGGAATGAAAAAGAAGTGAGAGTATCATGGAGATCGTTATAGAAATGAGATGGACACTTCTCGTCGGAAGATTCAGTCTGAATTGGATGACGCTCGCGAAATGATTGAGGAGAAGAGAGGGAAACTGGAGGAGATGAACTCACTTCTCATGAAGAGGGAGGAGGAACTCAGCCAGTTGCTCACTAGGTAAGTTCATCTTCTGAAGTTAACGGAAGCGATGATAACGGCCCTAAATGATGACTTCAGGTCTGACGAGGAATCTGCCCAGGTCGCTCTTCTGCAGAAGCAGATAAGAGACCTGCAGACTCAAGTGGAGGAACTTCGTGAGGATGTTGAGTCCGAGAGAACCCTCCGACTGAAGGCCGAGGCTGCACGTAGAGAACTGACGAGTGAACTCGAGAATCTGAGGACTGACTATCTGGATGCAACTGACAAGAGTCATGTTTCACAGGAGATTCAGAAGAAGAAGGACGATGAACTCAAGGATCTCAAGGTGAAGCTTCAGTAGATCTGCTGAACATCATCCTGACTTGTTTTCAGCGTGCCCTTGAGAGCACAACACTGCACTTCGAGGCCAAGTTCGAAGAGCAGAAGGGCAAATACCAGAGACAGTTGGACGAGCTCTCAGAACAGGTACATTAAGAATATTATTATAGAAAATGGAATTGATAATTTTCAATTATTCCTGTTGACCGCAAAACGGAAAGAAGTAGTAGTTTCTTAGAATAACATTATGGATTTATCATGTTAGCTTTTCAAAATAATAATTAGAATAAGAACATTGATAAATCATTCACATTATAGGTGGAGCAGCAGCGGAAGCTTCGTTCTCAAGTGGAGAAGTCAAAGACAACTCTGGATAGCGAAAGGGCAGATCTTGCCGCAGAACTGGCAGCGATCACAGCCACGAAAGTGGAGAGTGAAAAGAAGAGGAAACAAGCAGAGAACTCCCTTATGGAACTTCAGTCCCAATTGACACATAATGAAGAGGCCAAGAGAACGTATGTTGAACAATTGGAGAGAGCAAGAGAAGAGTTGGACGGAATTGGAAGACAGAAAGAGGAGGATGAACAGAACAACACGGCCCTCGTGAGGAAGATCGCTGCCCTTGAACAGCAAGTGACTGACCTCTCGGAACAAGTACAAGAGGAGACAAGACTCAAGTTGGGATATCTGTCGAAGATCCGTCAATTGGAGATCGACGTCAACAGTGTGCACGAGGAGAAAGAAGAGGCCGATCACACGAAGGAACAGCTGGAGAAGGAACTTACCACTGTCAAATCACAACTTGTGGAAGCGAAGAAGAAGGCAGATGAAGGAATTCTTCAACAGTTCGAGGAACTGAAGAAGAAGTCCCAGAGAGACTTGGAGAATGCGCAGAAGGCCCTTCATGAGAGTGAGGACAGCAAGAATAGAATTATGGCGGCTAAGAAGAAGGTCCAGCAGGAGGTGAGCATACTGTAGATCATGATGTCATTAACTTTGCTCCTTTCAGCTCGAGGACACTCACATCGAACTGGAGAGTCTGCGTACGTCTTCTCGCGAAATGGACAAGAGAACAAGGAAATTCGACCAGCAGCTGGCTGAGGAGAGGGCGAATGTGCATAAGGTGAGAAAACACCCATTAACCAGGTGACAACTGTTCCTATTTTCAGGCTCACAATGAACGAGATGCATTTGCCCAAGAGGCTCGCGATCGTGAGACTCGCCTTCTCTCCCTGCAGAACGAACAGGAGACACTCAAGGCCTCGCTTGAGGAGAGTGATAGGATCAAGAGAATGCTCCAGATCGAGCTGGATGAATCTGTAAGTTGAATAATGCTAACATTTATGATTCTCCTACTTCAGATGTCATCCAAGGACGATGCTGGAAAGAACGTGCATGAGCTCGAGAAGAAGTTGAGAAGCTTCGAGCAGGA
Organism: Diplogasteroides magnus; assembly: GCA_014805445.1. Classification (NCBI taxonomy): domain Eukaryota; kingdom Metazoa; phylum Nematoda; class Chromadorea; order Rhabditida; family Diplogasteroididae; genus Diplogasteroides; species Diplogasteroides magnus. The sequence goes on along the minus strand of JACMIF010000202.1, from coordinate 3,161 downwards.
GATCATTGAGTTGAAAGCAACGAACGAAGAATTGGAGGATCAACTGCAGCTTGCCGAGGATGGGAGACTGAGACTGGAAGTGCAGAATCAGGCACTGAAGGGTGAACACGAGAGGGGACTCTCCACCAAGGATCAGGTACTTAGGAAGAGGCCGCGAAACGGATCGATATGAATCAGTAACTGTATTATTTTTGCTCTAATTCGTTCTGAGCCGTTATCTATCAGCTGCGAGCGATAGCGGCCCGCAAATGAATTATAGAAACACAGTGCACTTACCGATTCGAATCCGTTTAATATTGAGGTCACTAGTACTGAGGGAGAGTGACCGGATGAATAGAACGAATTGCAGGAATCCGAGGAGAAGCGCAAGCAGCTCTACAAGCAGATTCGTGACCTGGAAACAGAACTGGAGAGTGAGAGAAGAGGAAAGAGTGGAGCAGTCTCGCAGAGGAAGAAGATGGAGAGTCAACTCAGTGAATTGGAACAACAACTGGAAGTGGCCAACAGACTCAAGGACGAATACAACAAGCAGCTGAAGAAGAACCAGCAAATGATCAAGGAATACCAGGTACTGAGGAAACTCTTATTTTTCTGAAATTTAGTGCTTTTCTCAGCACGACACCGAGGAGGCTCGCCAGGCGAAGGAAGAGATTGCAAGTCAACTGAGGGATGTGGAGAGAAGACTTCGATCTGCGGAAGCTGAGAATGCTCGATTTGCTGAGGCCAATGAACAATTGGCTTCAATAAAGAGACAGCTCGAGGCTGATAAGGAGGAATTGGAGGAACTGAGAGGAAAGGTACGGTAGTCGATTTAAGTGACGGAGGGAATGATCATCTCTTGCAGGGTGGTGGATTCTCTTCCGAAGAGAAGCGTCGTCTGGAGGCCAAGATTGCACAGTTGGAGGAGGAAATCGATGAAGAACAGAGCAACCTCGAGATCAGTATGGACAAGCAGAGGAAGGCTCAACTACAGGTCAGGGTGGATTGAGATTATGGTTGGCAGCTTGACCACTTTATTGGTTATGTTTCACAGGGGGTATTTCTTCAAATATATAGTAGCACTGAAAGATAACCCATAAAGGAATCAAATTGCTAGCCCTAATCGAGATATACAGGGATTACTGTATCATGTTCAGGTGGAACAACTTACGACTGAGTTGAGCATGGAGAGAAGTCTCTCACAAAAGTCGGATGGTGAGAAGCAAGCGATGGAGAGACAAGTCCGGGAACTCAAGAACAAGGTAGACTGAACTCCCATCTATTCCTATTACAGTACTCGTTCAGGTTGTCGAACTGGAGACTGCAGCCCAGTCACGGGCTCGTGCACAAGTGGCCGCGCTCGAGGCAAAGATGCAGTATCTCGAGGAACAGAACAATCTGGAGAGTCAGGAGAGACTCAATGCGACCAGACAGATCAGGAGATTGGATAAGAGAATGCAGGACACCATGGTGCAATTGGAGGATGAGAGAAGGAATACGGAACAGCACAAAGAACAGGTGAGGTGGCATACTGTAGGGTTTGCTTATTGGCAGTAGGGTAGGCAGAACGATTCACATTCGACTCTCAAACGATTCATTTTGCTTGTCTCGCGTCCTCCTCAAGGTTTTCTCTTGTGCGATGATAGCGCCACTCTCACTGACGAGCAGAACGAATGAGTTCGAAAGTCGCATATGAATAGTTCTGCTTACCCTAATAGGCAGAGATTGCAAGGAATGCACTGACTTGTTCAGGCTGAACGTGCCAACACTCGCGCCCGCCAACTGCGAAGACAATTGGATGAACTGGAAGAGGAGATGACGAGAGAACGAGCAAAGGGCAGGAATCTGCAGAGGGAAATCGACGATCTCAATGAGGTATGAGCTGTGACTTCTTACTGTAGAAGAATTATCTATTCTCTGGCCATGGATTCCCTCACCCGTGACAATTCCCAACTTCGCGCGGTGCAGAAGAAGACGAACATGCGAAGAACTTATGCTAGTAAAGGAAGCATCGATCATCTGAATAGGGATGATGAAGAAGGATCAATTGGTTGGTTATTCATACATATTAGGGGTTGTAAAACGATAATACAGTGCAATTCTCATACTTTCCGCGGTGGATAGACAACCGTTATGTATTACATACTTACGCGATAACTCCTCTCATTGTAGCTTCGATATCCGGTTCCGATGCAACAGACGACAACAAGAAATCCCTACCCTCATAGATTGTTCAAATTCCACTGGTCACAAGACCCCCTTCTCTCTCATTATCTTGCGTGTCTCCTCGATTCTTCTCCTATTGCCTGCCACTGTAATATATCAAGGGATATGTTCATACTTAGCCTCATTGCCTCTTCTCTCTTGGTGCCCCCATTCAGTTATTTCCTATTATCTTCAGTTTGCTGCTCCTGTGCTCTCCTTCACTTCTCAGGCTCCCACTCATTCTCTGGCTGCCTCTGTAATGGACTCACTTACTAGCCTCGCCCC
>JACMIF010000201.1:37385-52669 GCA_014805445.1 Diplogasteroides magnus | reverse complement strand
GTGTTGGTGGGGCTGCCACGCAGGGCAGGGGCCGAGCCGGACCGTGAAATAGGCTATCCCTGAATTTTCACGTCACATTCATTGCGTGATTTGATGAATCTGGCTAAATATATGTCAGTCGTATGTTTTAATCAATAAAGTGCTATGTTAAGGTGTCTGATACTGTTGTGGAACCTTACAATGCAACTCTGTCAGTCCATCAACTGGTTGAGAACACCGATGAGACATTCTGCATTGACAACGAAGTGAGTTTGTTTCGAAAGGCTACACTAATGAGCGTCAGTGCAAAAAATTATCGTGTCGTTCTCGGCTCCCATGCTTGTAACACAGTCAGAACCAAGGTGCCAAATTAGGTTATGAGGCTAGGCCTGTAGTAATGCCTCATAGAGAAGAGTAGGCATCTCCAGAGGACACATAGGTCTAATAAGACGACCGGCCAACACTCGTGGAGTCGGGAGGAGTAGTGTTCACAGGCGAGATTATGACTGACAATAAATCCTCTCGAGGAAGCCTCTATCTGTGATTCCACACACAAAGGCAAGGCGATGACGTCCCATTTGGGAACGCAATCGTAGCGAATGCAATGTATTTTCTCACTGTTACTCATTTTCTATTTTCAGGCTTTGTATGACATCTGCTTCCGCACCCTGAAGCTTACCAACCCAACATATGGAGATCTCAACCACCTCGGTAAGCCTTTGCCGGGAACGATTATTGATTGTCAGTTGTTGTTGGTGCTGCTTTATTGTTCAGGGGGAGATATTATCTTGTTTATGAGCTTGTGGAAAGCAGCGCGAATTTATTACGAGCGCATTGATACAAAGTCGATAGGGAAAGATTAGAAGAAGGGGCAATCAGAATGGAGAGGGTTTGTCTCTTCTCGATGCCATTTGCAAACGAGACTGAAGGAATGTTCTGGGAGCGCTTTTCATTAGGCCTTTGCCCCAAAGGACAGGGTTAGGCAGTAGAGAGTGGCAGTGGGAAATGTGAGGGGAAAGACAGAGGGAAGAGATGCTCGTTGTGACTCACTCTCCCTACTTGGGTGCGGTTTTGCTATTTCGCAATGCCGACAATTCTCCACTGGAGTATTGGATTGGGGATTCTTGAAAGAGAAATAATTACAGAAATGGAAGCATGTACAGTGTACACTGATGGTAATTCTTTAACTTCAGTTTCGATGACGATGTCTGGAGTGACCACTTGCCTTCGTTTCCCCGGTCAATTGAATGCCGATCTCCGTAAGTTGGCAGTCAACATGGTGCCCTTCCCTCGTCTTCATTTCTTCATGCCTGGATTCGCTCCACTCAATGCTAAGGGAGCACAAGCATACCGTGCTCTCACCGTGGCTGAACTCACTCAACAGGTTAGTTGTGAGAATAGGGATTGATACGGAAACAGGCGGGTGTATCAATAACAGATGATATAGTTGAACATAGGTAGATGCCAAGCAATTCAATTAAGATGTTCGACGCAAAGAACATGATGGCTGCTTGCGATCCTCGTCACGGCCGTTACCTCACAGTCGCAGCCATGTTCAGAGGAAGAATGAGCATGCGGGAGGTTCGCAATGTTTTATTCTTTGCACAACGTACAACAATCATTTCCAGGTGGATGACCAGATGATGTCGGTACAGAACAAGAATTCCCCATACTTCGTTGATTGGATCCCCAACAACGTTAAGACTGCTGTGTGTGACATTCCTCCCCGTGGACTGAAGATGTCTGCCACTTTCATCGGAAACTCCACTGCAATTCAAGAGCTCTTCAAGAGAATTTCCGAACAGTTCACAGGTAAGGACTTGCCTCATTGCTCTCTCCTTGTGCATACTGGCAATTTCGTTGCATTGCTGAGTGTTCCGCCCAATATTTCGCAAGATATGTGACAGGTACCATGAGAGGGCATGAATCCCTAATGGACAAATATTCCCATGCGAGTTACTTGCTCTAGAAGGATAATTTAAGCCTTGGAAATGCGATCCATTATTCACGTTGTTCTATTTTCAGCAATGTTCCGTCGTAAGGCCTTCCTCCATTGGTACACGGGAGAGGGAATGGATGAGATGGAATTCACTGAGGCTGAGAGCAACATGAACGATCTCGTATCCGAGTATCAACAGTACCAGGTGAGGAGCAGGGCTGGGACTTTCTTGTTTCTTGAAATTTCTTGTTTTCTTGCACTTTTGCAAGAAAAATTTCTTGCATTTTTGTCTAGAAATTGTCAAGAAATTTTTTGAATTTTTCACTGCAGAATTATTGAAAAAATAGGTGTCGAAATGACTTTTTGGGCAAAGTAGTTGGGTTTTTCGTTAAAAATGAGTTTTTTGACAATTTAAACCAGTTGGACATTCGAAAAATGCACTCTAATTGACCATAAGTCCAAAGTGAGACCTAATGTCCCAAGTGAGACCTTATGCACTTTCTTGGTTGAAACGTTCGGCCAGAGTGAATCTTGGGTATTCAATTACCCCGCTCACCCAAATATGGGGGCGTGGTTCGCAAGGTTACCCACACTCTGATACATTCGGTGGGAAGAAATGATCCTTGTTCCTAACAACAATAAGTATACAAAAATTGCAGGAGGCGACGGTTGAGGACGAAGGAGAATTCGACGGTGAAGGAACGGAACATGTAGAGCATGAGTAGAATCAACGTCCATCTGATTCATTCATTTACTTGCTTTAGCCAGATTCTATGTCGTTTACAAAGTGTAGTACTGCTTCAACTTTGTTTCCATGTTTCTGTTTGTATTTTACTGTTTCTACTATACACATTGCTTCGAACAAGAAAGACAAGTAATCTTGAATATACTCTGTTTATAGTCTTTTATTTATTTATTGTAAGAGATCTGGATGATTGGAGGCAGAAAGGATTGGGTGTGGATATGTAGTTATGCTGTTCTTCCGTGTCTCCCAGTCTTCGATTACTCTGTAAATGAGCAACACTAGAACATGCTGGGCATTTGCAATTAGGTCACCTTTTTGAATTACTTTATATTTCTCATTCCTTTCTACTTCTGACTTCTCATCTGCACTATTCTCTCTTTGATGATTCTCCGGTTGACTTTCCCTTTTACTTCTGGAGGCTCGCTTACTCTACGAACAAAGACAAACCGATTCCCATCGTTGTGAGCTTTATGTGCGAGTAAATGTCACAGTTCAAGTGCTTGGTGGTTGACACATTTAAAAGTATTTCGATGAACGAAGATGGAGGGGACATGGGGATATGAAGTCGGAAGTGTATTCGAGAAAAAAAAGATCCGAGAAGAAGACCCTTATTGCAACATTTGTGCCCGCGAGATGGTTCGTTGCAGGTGAGACAACAGTGAGAGAGCACAGCTCTATAAGAGAGCGCAGAGAAATCTGACCGGCTGCCTGACCGTACGTATTTGTGGGGATGAATTCACTCGTTGCTACTTCCATAAATAAACCCCGAATGATGTTCCAACTAGGGTGTCACTATCAGTGACTGCAAATTACAAAATAGTGCAATTGTTATTCGTCTCATGTCCGCGGAGCGGTTGTCTATCATATGAGAGAGACAGCCGCTCCACGGACATTAAATGAATAACAATTGGACTAAAGTCACTGATAGTGACACCCTAGTCCCAAGGTCTTAAAGAGTTCCATAGAAGGACTGATATTACACATGCACGATTTCTTCATTACACGAGTAGCACGAGCGAGCACATGAAGAGTGAGCAGCATTCTCTTGCTGTCTGTGGCGAGCACACATAGACGGCTAGAGTGAACCCACATCATGGCGGAGTGGCCGAGTGGTCTAAGGCGCTGGTTTTAGGCACCAGTCTTTCGAGGCGTGGGTTCGAATCCCACCTCCGTCAAATGCTTTTGAGATTTTGCATTTTGTAATTTCTTTGTAACTGTGTTTCATTTGCAATTAGTTCTCAAACCTTCTGCCAACTCTAGTTACATGATTGCTTTTCACTACTGTGTTTGTGGAGTGATAGGATGAAATGCCCTGAGGGGCGGATACACTACAAAGGACTGTCAAGTGGAGTATCGTGTATATCGGTGACTGTTATCATGGAGAGGCAGATGTATCGGATGGTCCTTGTTTGGATGAATAGAGAGAGGATTGTTGACGCAGCTTGATCTTCTCTTCATCCACAGTTATTCCCCCGCCCCCTTTCCCGCACTTCCATTCATTCACTTACCTGTTCATTCTTCTACAGTACTCCCTTCCCTCTACAGTAATCCCCTTCACTCCATGGCCTTCCTAGCCACTCCCTCCTTCTATTCCACCAATGCAACACACAATCTGCTCCTGTCCGGATCCGGAGGGGGCACGGTAAGGATTAGGTACTGTATCTGAGGTATACTCTTGCTCTTCCAGATGCTGATGCTGCCAGCGACTACTGTATTGGAAGCACACCATGGTGAGTAGTGAATGATTACTGTAACATTGTGACGATTACATCTAAGGAGTGGAGTCAATGGACGTACAACAGCACAAGTCTCAACAACACTTGGATCCATTCGACCCTAAGGCCAGTGTGCCTCTTCCCCATCAATTGGAAGACCAGTTTGGGTACGGTAATGGGTTCTTACTGTAAGTGACTCCATAACAGGCCCTTCACTACATCTGTATGGAAAAGGAATGAGAGGGAACGATACAGAGTCAAATGTGTCAATGATGGATACGAACAATTGAGAGTGCATCTACCATTGGCTGATGGGTCAGTTCAATTCTCTTTCCTTGTTATCACTCCCCCCTCCCCAGTTGAAAGGCAGCACCACCATGGGCAATTGCGCCATGATAGTGAAATGGACAGCCACGCCACCATTCTCCACATTCTCGAGGCGCATCTGCCCATTTTACCACAATTGTCCATGGGCTGTCCTTGTTCTTCGACCGAAGATCCATCTTGTTCATTATTGGCCTCAAGAAGGACAAAGTTGACTGTAATGTGATCTCCCGTGAACAGTCTACAGTTGTGCAGGTGCTAATAGCCATGAATGCACTGTTTGTGCCGCAAACTATGTGTTGACCTTTCAGTGACAAGCGAATCTCTAAGGTGGACACACTTCGATTGGCAGTCAGATACATCAAACACTTGGATGCTCTACTCAACACTGTTGATCATGCCTCCAGATGTAGATGTTTCCATAGATTCAAAGAGGTCAGTCAATGATAAAAGAAGTAGAATCAACAATCACAACTACAGTACCCTCATTTATTAGCTTCCGGGTACCCCCTTCGAAGCTGATCCAAAAACTTTTGGTTCTCTGACGCAGAGTGAACTCTGGTCGGATGCCCAAGCGTACCTTGAGATACTGGGTTAAAACCGTTGGAGCAGTGTAGAGATGGTCTTTAGTAAACCCGCTGCTACGCACTCGAGCCGGGTTATGATAAGGGGAGAAAGGGGCGGGGTTTGGGTGGAGGAGAGGGGAGGGAGGGAGGGAGAGAAGGGACAGATGATGCCTAGACTGTGTTTAGGAAAGCGAAGGGAACGTGGCAGTGGCTCTTCGGCCGTCAGGAGAGAGACTTAGGAGATGAAGAATTCTTTCCACACCCTCACTACAATCCATTTACATTGTATAAGTGTTCCATGTATGCACCGTTTCCACTTTGTTCCCATCGTCTCTTTATTTATGCCATTTTGAGTTTGTTTTTCATTGTTCATCGTCTGCTTTAAAAGAGTTCAATTGCAGAGTATTTCCCATTGTATTACGAGATTTGTATGTGTGTTTGTACAAGAACAACTTAATGAATTTGCGTTTATTTTGAACTTGAAATCGCCTGACGACACCCACACGAAAAGTGCATAACTAAAAGGAGCAGCAAAAATGACGAGAAGAGGCCTTGCAGGTTGGTTACTGAGACAATCGCGCAATACGAAACACACATGGAGAGGATACTGTAGGCCGTGCACATCTTGATACGATGATAAAGAACGCAAGTCGGAAAGGAGTGACAAGTGGACTGGAAAAACTGACAAGGCTGAAGGAAGGGAAGGGCCAATATATAAAAGTCTCTCTTATAAGAACGTCTCAATCTAATAGGAAGATCTATGTACACAAGACTATACAGGAAAGGTTGCACAGAAAGGGGAAGGGGAGATTTGCACATTTAGAATGTTGAGGGGGTGAAGAAGAGCAACATAGACATTTGAGCCGTGATGGTGATATAGACAGATGTGCCTTTACATCATTATGGCGCAAATGTCATGTATTTCGTCCTATTGAAGGAAGAGGAGATTGACACTCAAACACGTTGTGGTCAGCAGTGTGGAGAGATTAAGAAACCGCCCACATTATACTCGAAATGACAACATTATTAACATGAGGGGGTACGGTAATTTAGTACAAGGAGGGTAGGGGAGGGGGCACAGTCAGTCAATATGGGGACAAAACACACACGAAATGATAAGCGAACATACATGAGTTGAGCTGATGAGAGGTTCAAAAAGACTGAGAGGGGCTAGCGACGTTGACTATCTCTAAGAGACATTATCCAATGGAGAAGAAATGAAAGGACTAGAAGATGTGCATATATCACAGATCCATCTCAAAATGGGAAGAAGAGAGGGAAGGACTCCATAAAAACGAATCTCTTTGAGAGAACGCGTCTTGCGCTTCTCCTTTCACGTTGATTCGAATCGCTTTGCATACTTTCAAATATACCTAATTCTATGGGGAATTTGGAGGAAGGACGAGGTAAAAGACTAATGGGAAACTACGAATGTTGAGTTACAAACTTTTTAAAAAGCGATCCAAGCTCATTTTGGTGATTTGCTGCACACTAGACATGTGTCTCATCGGTTTGAGTATGACTTAGAGAATAAGAAAGATGAGAGTTGAACTTCGATTGGGCGATACCGTATCAATTGGTATCACCGCATACTCGCAAAGAGATTCAGTTTACTCCTTGCCACTCGAGGCTGTCCACTCTTACAGAATACGTGCCAGAATCGGAGAGTCTCATCACCCGCTCCTGTCACGATCGACTCTCCATCAGGAGACATTGCCTGAAGAGGATACGGTATTGATGATGGACTATGGATGAAGTGGGTAGGGAAACAATAATGAAAGCATACTTACAAGGTACAGAACTCGATATTGATGACCGGTCAGTTTGGTTACAGGCACAAGTGAGGGATACTTCCAGATAACAACCTGCAATATACAATTATAGGATTAAATTGGAATGATTAAAATCATTTTAAAATTAAATGAATTCTATAAATGGCAGTTTTATCTTGGCCCTGTCGGTGGACTAGCCTATAAGTCGACATGACCACTATCCCCCTATTGATGATATTCCCTCTGACCCCCATAATTCATCCTTCAACAGACCTGATTGTACGAGTATCCATGGGTGGATACCAATTCTGGACTGTGCTTCGACCACGCAACATTGCATATCTAAAGATAATCTCGTATTCTACACCATCGGAGGAAAGAAAAGAATATAGATTGTATAAAATGGGGTCTCATCTCACCTGACTTCCTGTGTCTATCACCTGCATTGGCTGTGCAGTAAGAGTGTTCCAGAATCTGAACAACAACCATACAATAACAAGTAATGATCTCATCAAATGGAATACGGTAATACCGTACCTGAGACATCGATCGGCTGTTCCTCCTCCAGAAACGAGAAGTCCGTGATGATGAGGAGACCATGCAAGAGCCTTCACTGCTGCATTGTGCTCAGTATACTTCTGAAAAGAAACGACATTAGACAATTCACAGGTATTCCTCTTGCATCCACTCTAGTCGAGAGAATAGTGTCATGAGGGATAATTGGTTGTACCTGGCAGGGATCATTTCTTCTCATGCTCCACACGAGAAGTTGGTTGTCGTTTCCACCAGAAGCCAGATATTGTCTGTCGGGAGACCATTTAAGACCACACACCTCAAATGATTGTATTGTCTAACAGAATATGCAAACAGCTAATTCAGAAGATGGTTAAGTATCAGAACATCTATAATGAAAACATTGCTTATACAGTTAAATAGAATAGAATTGCCACCTCTTGTCTGTGTTCAGCCAATTTCCTCTCTGCAAATCCTGCCACACGAATGTCCCGTTGAAGGATCGAACTGAATATAAATGATGAATGAGATGTACAAGATGGAATGATTGCATACCGATCCCTGCTACCAGAACAGATCAGATCTCCATTCCATGCAAGACAACCAATACGAGAAGTGTGTCCACCCATTTCATGAATTCTCTTCTGACTGTGAATGTCCCAAATCTGAAATCAATTCATTGTTTTAAATGAGTAGATGCGGCAAGAATATGTCATAGTATTCATCCATTCTACAACCCAATGTTTATTCCCCTTTCTCACCTGAGTGATTCCCTTATTCGTTCCCACTGCAAGATATTCTCCCTTGTCCGTCCATTGAACGGAGGTCACAGAATCTCCATCAGGAGCCAAATCGCACAACTTAACAACCTGCAAAGAGAATACTGTAATTGATTCCAATACATTTTGCATGCAGAATGAGATTGTGTACTGACTTGACTGTTGTGTGCAGACCACAAGTAGACACAGGCATTGAGTCCCACACTCAACATATTCTGACTGCTCCAATCAACGAGATTGAGATAGAAGTCATCTTGAAGGTCAGGGGCATCCAATACCTAAAGGTACACAATAATACTCTTCGTTATGACATATTTCTGAAAGCACAGTTCAAACTCGGACGTCTTTCAATATTTGAGAATAAAGTTAATTGTTTTGTTTACTAACCTTGTAAGGATTCTTGGGCACTTTCCGCTGTGGCTTCCTTGGTGACTTGAGTAGTCTCTGGCTGTCTTCTGATAGGGGACCAGACCAGAACGAGGGAGTGGATGTGGATGCATCCCCATATCTACAATACTCCATTATATCACCGGCTAAAATTATAAATGAATATTTATAAATTTAGCAAAAAGCCCTCAGATGGTGATACATGAAATGTAATCAGAACTCAGAGATCTTGGTGGTTATGTAAATCATCAACGGACTTTGTCGCTCGGGGTATCGAACCCGGGATGCACAGACTGGTAGGCGAGCGCGTTGGCGCTACACCACAGTGATGTTCTTCACTTTCGATCAGGGAGAGCTTACTTGGTTGGCGTTTTTCGGGAGTACTGGAAGAGAGCTCGGACTGGTGATTGCCGTACTACAGTATCCGGAACTGGAGTTACGATATCCGCAGTGACATCAGGCTTGTAGATCTTAACATATATCTAACTGTGGTGACTTTCTTAACAACAACACAGTTTTCTCAACATTTTGCAGAGTCACTTCAATTTCCCTATTCCAACTAAACGTAAACAGTTTTCTACATTATCCTTGATCTATTTTTATGATGTATTGCAGTTTCTTTCGTTCTTGTCTGTCGTACAAGTTTAGGGGAGTCGTATAGTTAAAAGGGACACCGAGTATGGAATGATTGTTTCAGTTTCATTCTTCATCAATCCGTGCACTACTACAGCCCCTGGAGACACAATGACTCCCTTCAATGGTGTGTAATAAGGGAGGAAGAGAAGTAAATGGGTGAAATGAGAGGGTGAGGGGATGAGAGAATCGGTCGATTGAAGAGAGATGAGAGATAAAGAGGAAATGGAAATCAATCAAGGCCATGGCGTGACAGTCTACCCATAGGGGGACTATTCACTCTGAGAGAATGAATAGACGAGAATGAGAGGGGAAGGGAAAGAAAGGAACGAAAGTGTGAGAATGAAGTCAATCTAAATTGTCCAATGATTAAGAGAGTCAAAGAAGTCAATGGGAAAGAGATACAATCTCATCAATGACCGTATCACAATCAAATGCTCCAATTCCTTCTCTAATCACAATTTCTCCTTGAGTGATATCATCTGGAAGAAGGTGCGCAATTTGCTCACATCTGTCAAGGTCCCTTCCTGTCGATTGCCATTCACATCACAAATCATTACGTAAATCTGATAAGGACCGCACACTCAATAAAGGCCACGCAAGGGGGGAATGTGGCCCCGGAAATGGCAACCAGTTATGTCATCAGCCATCTCAATTGATATTGCAACCATTAGAGGCCACGATCACTAAATATTGAAGATGTCAGACTGCATACTGCATTAGTTGTTGAATACTCAATGAGTACAAGTCCCCTCCCTCTACCAGACTGATTGATGTCTCCCATTTCTCTCAAAGGGTCACTTTCAGCAACTTGCAATGGCCTTCGTACCTAGATCCCTCCAGTGACAGAATGGGTGAAAAAGCGAGCCGCAGCATCAAAAAGACGCCGATGGGTGCGCCATTTGAGTGTGTTCACAGTGAGTCTTTCACATTGCGACTACTACTATTCATCACAAGAAGGAGAGGAAAGAGTACCCGAATATCATCGATACTGTCGTAGAGCAGTTCATTCCGAAGAAGGGCCTTCATCACTATTTGGTTCTGAGTCGAATCCTCGGCAGAATTCGTGCCTGCAACACAATCATGTCTCTTTCTGCATTGTTGTCGAGACAAGTCACTATAATTGTATGAGTGCATATTAGAATGGCCTCTGTTTGCTTTGTCTTTCAATACTTCTCAGTTGTCAATCCTTGTCTGGAGAAGTATATCAACTGATTATGTGACGTGTCAACGGGTGGAACAGAAAACGACGCGATAAGATTACAGAATTGGCCATCGTACAGCAGAAAAGCATCACGAGGCAGGTATTGGTCGTTAAGTGAGATGCAAAATTTGACTATTCTTTTGTTAACAAAACACAACAAAAGAGATTGACATTAATATTGTAGTGAGAATATTGTCATTTCCATTCATATCTCTTGTCCTATTGAATGATCTCACCTTGTGCATTGTGATTGGGAGGACTCCCTGAGTGGTGACTCCCTGATCCTGTTGCTGTTGCAGAAGACGATGACCCTGATGGTCCTGAAAGGATTACTGTAGTCAGGGGGAGAAGAAAGAGACTGTAGATGTACCATTGGGTGCAGTGTGGTTGGAGGAAGAATTGTGGTAGGGGGAAGGGGCTGCTGATCGAGAAGAAGAACCAGTGTATCCACGTTTCACCTATTAGACAATTCATTCAACCAATCGATACTGTCATTGAATATTGTTCATGGATTATTCAAAAGTCATAGTCATAATCCAAATATCATGAATCATCATAAAGAAATACTAACGGGAGTAGCTGGAGCCTCATGGTCAAGAGCATTTATGGATGAGAATCGTGTGTGAAGTTGAGCAGTCGATTGACGAAGGGGAATGTATCTAGAAGAAAAGAATGCAATTATTCACGACCGATGAAAGACAACATGGTGGAAGTTCGGACTGCACAAAAGTTTCAAATACGATTATTTAAAGAGCCCCTTAAATCGCCGTAGCTAAACCTAAAAGCAAACGTAAAGGGTTAACATGTCGAGAAAGAAACATTCATGAATGACCATTGAATCAACAATCTTCCCTTCACTCACCGATCACCGTGATCTCTTTTTGTCGGTGTTGCATGGGGCGAACTCGTCTGAAAAGAATTCTACTTATTTCTGCACAGTAGCAGTATATAGTTATTCCATTCACATGTCTCATTCCCATTCCAATTCAAGACAGTTCCAATCAAAGAGGAAGTGAAGATTACCGCTGAATGCAATTTGACGGGTGAACTTGGGACGGAGAAGTTTTGAACGGAAAAGAGTCTCCGCTCGACTTCACTCACTGGTAGCATAGTAAATTACCTGAAATTAAAATGTAAGAATGAAAAATATAAACAAAAAAATTAAGGATAAGGAAATAAGTATTTCCTAGAAGAAGGTGGGTGGGCAAAAAAGCCAAGACTATTATAGAAGAAGCAGTGTGTATAAGAAAAGGAGGAGATTGCCATGGGAACTGATGGAGGGTTGGACATTTTTTCAGGAATGACATGACTGTGTAGAGAGTGTTGCGACAAAAAAAGAAGGAAAGACAAAAGAGGAAAAAGATAAGGAAGAACTGTCAGAGATATCAGTCAATCACACAGAAAGTGCAGTGTAAGGAGTATTCAAACGAAGGCATTAGATAGACAAAACGGAGATGGAAACAATTGACCATCTCCTTCACAAGTGAAATTCGAACATTGAGTCACTTTATTGAGGAAATGACGTCAACATCCATATACTATAAACAGTAACAATAAGTTGTTACTGATGTAGAGTACTTGTTACAGTCAGCCATTTACCAAAATATTGTTACATTTAGAGTTGATGACAAATGTACAGTCTTTCCCATTATGAGCACGAGGAAAGATCGTGACGGACAAATCGATTCGCGCAGCCAAAGACATCACACTACAGCCCTCCCCCGCCCCTCTCTGATGTGCACACTCCAATATTCGAATGTGCATACGGTATCTATGGGCACCTCCCCCCTTTAAGCCAAGGAAACAGCAAGTACTTCAAAGGAACAAATATTCTCATCCTGATAGTTAAATACAAAAAACAGAAGATGCTTTCAATCAGCTGCCTTCTTGCAATCACCAAAATTCATTCCTCCAACAAACACTCTTTGCGTGTGGTCGCTTCATCAAGTGTACAATAATGAGTGAGACCATGAGTGGAGGTCAGCCACTTCCCTATCTCTTATCATAATCATTCATTACAGTACCCGAGTTGGTTCCCAGTCTGAAGACTCCCTGGATACTGTATCCTTTCAAGGGAAAAAAGTCGAGAGACAGGAAGAGCTTCGCTGTGGTCAAATCACAGGTAAGAGAATGGGGAAGACTGAGTGGGGGTATGGGAGGTCATAGTGAATGACATTGTGCCTGGATGATAGTGGTACATTTGGTCCCGCCTCCCTCCGGCATCACTCTCTCTCCTATTGTGATATATCTCCTTCTCTCTAACCTGATGTGCAACCAACGACTATCTGAGTGACTGCTGTAATACGAACAAAGGCTACTGTAAAATATTCGTCCGGGAGGAAAACAATTCAATCAAATTAAAGCCGCAAGAGGAGGAAAGACCAATTAAGAATTGACAGCTGCAACATGGTCCTATACTCCACTCATTAAAGGGAGAGCTGAATCGGGAAGATACAATCTGTTCATTCGAGGGTTGGGGTCAGATAACAGAAAGGGGGATGAGGACAGGAAGGGCAGACACGAGAGCATAACAGGGCTTGGGAGTGTATGTGTGTAGAGAGGGAGAGAGAGGTCAGATGAGGTCGCGACCCTCTTGGTGACATGGTGGGGGAGGGAGGGAGTGAACAATTAGTATCTCTGCGTACTCACTCAAATCAACACATACAACATACATACTAAACTGATACAACGTCAATGAGTGCGTAATGAATATTCCAAGTCTGTAGAAAATTGGCTTAAAGGTACACTCCGGGGCGCCGAGTATTGCAAACTGATATTAGACACGGTAGCTCCTGTAATTGAGCATTACTCTAACTTGTGTATCAAAATGGACTAATGGAGAATGCAATGTACATTCTGAGCTAGGAACTCACATCGTTATGAAGCCATAATATCAATTTTTCATCCCATTCGCGAATTAGCAAAATCTAATTCTACCGTGTCTAACGTCAGTTTGCGATAGAAATCGGCGCCCCGGACTGTACCTTTAACATTATATGCTAGTTACAGGGTATGGCCAATGCACATAGTACTAAACTAAACAGTCAGAAGAAAAGCGGTTGGGCATAACATAGAAATATTTCAAGAAACGGATGCTACAAGCACGATACGAGATTGAGAAGATAGTAAAATAAGACTGAAGTAAGGATAATAGGAATTGGACACCCCCGATGATCCTGCCCTATTCAAAGCATAAAACCCCCCGCAAGACACTGCGCGGCACGGATAGAGCATGTGGCATGGAGAGTACAGAGAAAAAGAGAAAGGAATATAGTGGGTGTTCACGATAGAGAAGAGACAAGATACGGTAGAAGAGAAGGTCACAATAGACAGAGAGAGAATGGAGGCGTCGGTCTAGTGGAGCGAACTGTAATGTGTGAGAGTCTCAGGTCAAGTGATAGCATTCATTCATCTGATGATACATTCAAGTGGGAAGGTATGTAACAATGAAAGGGGCTTCTGAAGGAGGAATGACTGTGCTGGGAAAGAACCATGGGAAGTGAATAGGGCTTGAGGAAACTCAAGCGAGAAAGGAATGTAATGTATGATCTAGGTTGAATCGCTGCCCAGTTAATGATTAATGTTTTACGCTTGTTTGAACAGACATTTCTGGCAACATTGCATAGTAAACGGAAGTTTTGACATATCAATCTTCCGTAAATGGTCATAAAGACAAGTGACTGAGTAGTGACAGAGTGGAGGTCACGACCCAATGACGTATTATTGTCCCGGTCATGGTCTTTCCCAGTCTAATCACTCTAGGAAACGACCACTACTCCTGATTGATTATCGTGAGAGTACACGGTAAAATTGGATGGGGCAAGTCATTTACAACAAATGTAACCTGCAAGTTTGTCGCAGATGGCGTCCCGTCGTTCGGGACTGCAATCACGCGAAGACTGAAAAAATAACTCTTTACATTCGAAACAACACCAAAAAGATCAACCGGAGTGGGCGTTTTCGCCAGAGTTTTTACCATAATCGTGGACACCGATAGTTAGTCACACTTAGCATTCGTGAATTGGATAACACTATTAACCAGGACAACAAGAAAATTATGTAATTAGAGCATGCTGCGAAGGGAAAACCTCTAGAAAGTTGGACAATGCAAAAAATATGGCCTCATTTTAAAAATTGGCAGCGTGCCAATGTTGTAAAACGCCGACATTTCTGTGTGGGAGACAACTCTTTCAATTTTGTCCCGAAATCCTTTAACAAATTTTTTTAGGCTTTCTTTGCTGCTGTCTGTGCAGTTCTTGGCGTATTGGAGTGGGTTATCCTCGAGGAAGTGACATGCGGTAACACAGTAACATCGACCAAAGGAATGAATTTGTCCAGCCATTTTCCTCTTCTCTCTGTCCTTTCTCCTTATTTGTCTGTTCATGTTCGTTTTCCTCGGAACTCGATACAGAAGTGTACTTCTTCTACAAATGCATTGTGCACATTGTGGTTAGAGGGACATGTTTAACACATAAAAGGCATAATCTTGAGTTGTATCCTCTCTCATTCTGCTCAGTTCATTATTTGTCTCGTTGTTCTCGATTGACAATTCACAAGTCACATCTCCATCATTGAGGTATTCATTCATCCATCGTACTATTCACATTAACTCTGTGCACCCCCAATCAGATTATCCAAAGCTTGGTTCTCTGACAGGAGAGAAATCCGGTCGCATGCCCAAGCGTACCTTGAGATACTGGGTTAAAACCGAAGATATCCGTGGGACAC
>JACMIF010000201.1:0-37285 GCA_014805445.1 Diplogasteroides magnus | reverse complement strand
ATAGCGAGATTGAGACAGTGCTGGCTGGATAGTCCAGAATGCAGAACACCATTTCAGGGGAACGATAGTATCTCTTCAAGCATCTTCCGCATGTTTCATTGTTCTCCTTCTCTCATTTGGTGCATCCTCATTTGCCAGGTATTCCTTCTTCCTTTGAATTGAATGATTGTGTGATTGAGATCTCGTGAGATAACCAAGATATGTCGAGAGTATCCGAGAGATACAATACGTGCTGTTATGAGTAGAATGAAGAATGTTGCTACTGTACACGAATGAAACAACTCAAGTCATTACTCATCTTCCATTTATATTCTTTGTGATTGCA
This sequence comes from Diplogasteroides magnus, assembly GCA_014805445.1. Taxonomy (NCBI): domain Eukaryota; kingdom Metazoa; phylum Nematoda; class Chromadorea; order Rhabditida; family Diplogasteroididae; genus Diplogasteroides; species Diplogasteroides magnus. Next base: position 36,960 of record JACMIF010000201.1, on the reverse strand, counting down.
TAAAGTGTTTCAATTCCTTTGAATGGTCAAAATGTCCTTCCCCTTTCCCCTCTGTGCCTTTCTCGCTTCCTCCTTTCATAGCTCCTCCTCTAAACTCGATCTCTTGTAGAGTGAAGTCTATCCTATTCCTTCACTCTCTTCCATTCATGCCATCACCCCTTTCCCTTCATTTAGTCATGGATCGTCCCTTTTTATAGTGTAAAGGACAAGCGCTCATGAACAATTGCGCCGTTGTGGTGAAATGGACAAACGTTGTCGTCATCATTGCGGCGCAAATGTCCATTTGACCGTGATGGCGGAAGTGTTCCTGGCACTCGTGTCATTCACCCTTTTAATGTCCTTATTGTCCATCTCGAGTCTCTTCTTCACTTTTTCCCTTCCCGTTTCCGTCCTTTGTCATATTCTGGTTCCATTCTTGACACCCTTCCATTAGACGAAGTAATGCTTCTCTTCTTCTTTCTTCTTTGATTACCGTGTCACTTCAGGGGAGGTCAACCCTCAACACCAAAAGGGTTCCACAATCAGAAGGTACGGTCTCTCCCTACTTCCCCCTCATCTACAGTAATCCCTTCAGGGACACCGACCACAACAACAGCATACCATGTTCCTTCTCATCCTGCTGATCTTGGCATCAGGTACAGTAATCCGTTGATTCCCTTCGGGACGCCCTTTCTATTCGAGACTCTCCTTTCCTGTTCTTGCGCAAGTGCCAATGAAGGAGTTTTCATCTCAATTGCCTCATCTCTTTCCTTTCTTTTCTCTTGATTTCTTCTCAAAACATTGAGACATTCCCAATCTCTTCACAGCTGCTTAAAACCTAATAAAAGGGATGAAATAGGGAGGGAATTGAGATTGTACAAGGAATAACCTTCTGGACTAAGGTCGACTTCCACCCACATATACCACCATTATCGAATTATACTGTACTAGGTATGTGCAGTCTCAATCAGGCTATAATACGCAGACTTTTTCAAATAGTCAAAGAAACACTGTACCATCTCATAGTGTGTGTTCATCATTCGTGCATACCTATTAGTCCCATTGACTTTTGTGTACAATGCTTTCCCTTTTCCCCTTCAACCTTTATCCACGGTCAAGTGCTGCCATGCCCTCCACACAAACGAGTTCCTCAAGATACGATAGATGAGAGTACGGTAGATCAACTACAGTAGTCTACAGACAGTTCCCCTACAGTCTGTTAATGTCCCGTGTCGATTTGTACCGTGCCCTAAGGCCAGTACTCTTGCATGGAATCTTTTTGCACGTTGTGGTTTGAGGAAGGAAGAGAAAGGGCTGTTTATTATCTTGTTCCCTTTGGCCCTTTCACTCTCAATCTACTTCATTCTGCCAAGGACAACAAAGGATTGGTAACAAAGTTGGCATAAAGAATGAAATGGAAAGGAGAAGGGAAAGAAGAGTGATGATTGGAATGGATCACACTAATGGACAGATAATGGGATAAGAAGTGCAGTGACAAAAGGGCAGATGGTACCCTCTTTGAGCATTTGAATGGACTTCTGCACAACACGAAGGATTCAATATTGCCCCTCCAAACATCCACACAGGGAATGTATGGCAGGTTCCACGTGACTTCAGGTACAGTACCCATTGTGACACAGAATGGCAATCCATTCAGATCAGTACAACACAATTCATACTTCTTCCCCCAACAACAACAGTCTTATTCTCCTCCTCAACAACAATTCTACCAAGTCAGTCCTCCTCCTCTTCTCCTCAATACCTACCGTACTCTCCTCAGGTCTCCTCATCCATCTCCGATCCCTATTCCCAAGTACAACCCGTTCCTTCTCCTTCTTCTAATCCAGTCGGTCCTCCATCATTCCCCCCTCTCCAACCATCACCTCAGACCTCCTCCTTGTCCGCTCCTCCTCTGCAGCCTCTGCAGCCTCTGCAGCAGTCTCTTCCTCCTCAACAACAGGTTCCTCCTTCAGAGATGCTGCACAATCCCGCTTCCCTTCCCTTCCTTCCTCAGTTGCCTTCATCTTCTTCTTCGTTCTCTCAGGTTGCACTTCCCCAATCTCCATCACTTCAACCACAACAATACAACCAAATACAGCAACCACAAGTAAACATCACATTTTCAATTAATTTAATTTCATGCATAGCAAACTAACTTCTCAGCACAAAAAATGCACCGTTCTTAGGCTGGCTTGTGATAGTATTCTTGATCACCATTGAAATCTCTCCTCACCAGGCTCTTCCTTCTCCTCCTCAACAGTTCCTCGCTGCATCTCAACAGAATCAGCAGTTTCCTCAGCAGCCTCAGTCCTTCCTCGCAGGACCTCCGCAGCAGCAACTCCTCAATCAGCAACAGGCACCCAGGTACCGTATCCTGATGGTCCCTCATATACGATGGCACTGCAGATTCTTCGTGGGTGCTCAGCAGCAGTATCAGCATCCTCCTCCTGGACCAGCCTCTCCATTCCTTCCTCAGGTTCGTCTTCAGCAGACTTGTCTCATATCTTCCTTATAGTCGTTCCCTCAGCAGTATGCACAGTCTCAACAGGGAGGATCGTATCAATCTTTTCCCCCTCAACAACAGAGATTCTTCCAGCCTCCTCCTCCACAATTCCCCTTCTATCAGGTTTCACAGCCATTAAATCATGCAACACAAAGACAGTTCCCGCAGCAGCAGCAGCAGCAGCAGCAGCAACAACAACAACATCAGCAGCAGCAATTCGTGCAGCCTCAATTCATGCAGCAAGTGCAGCCATATCAGCAGCGACCTTTCGTTCCTCCTCCACCACAGCAGTTCAATCCTCAAGCTGCTCCTCCTGTTCCTCAGGTTGTGCATCGCCAATCTCAAGATACAGTAATCCTCCTCCAGCAGCTTCCATCCAATGTTGCTGCTCCTTCTCCTCCTCCCGTTCAGGAGACAATCACCCAAAGGGTTAGCAGAATGAGCACTTCTTCCTGAATGAGGACCAATTGAATGGGTTCTCCTTCAGTTGCCGGCCCCTCCCCCTCCCGATAGATTCGTCCCTTATGCAGTGGATGTACACAGACCAGACATCGCAGTCATTCAGACAACTCACACAATGTACAAACCACAACCACAACAGTCTCTACAACAGATTGATGCACAAGCGGTGAGAGGAGGAGAATGACTGTAGATGAATGACATTGCAGGTTGTGGTGGAGACATCGACTTATGATTCAGTCAATGATGATCATAGAAGAGGAGAAACTGCATTGATTAAAGTGACTCCAGTCAAACAGAGAAAGGTAGAAGGAACTGTCTGACACTCTCCACTCTCTCATTCAGTTGAAACACAAGAAGAAGAAGGTCAAAGTGAATCGACCGGCTGAGTTGATTCCAGACAATAATGTTAGTTGTTCACAAGCACATCAATATTCATTCACTCACTTCAGTCTCGATTCATTTCCACCACAGTACTTCCTCCATCAAGCAGACCACCTCCCAGACAGAGGATCATTACCGTAATCCCCTTTATCGTTTCAGGAGACAATCGTTTTCTTTCAGACTCCTCTCCCTCCTGCTGTTGTCCACCACAGGACTCGACCACCACCACCTCCTTCAGTGAGTAGAGTACCTACAGTAATCGTTGATCAAACTACAAACTCCATTCTTCAGCCTCCCCCTCCCCCTCCCCATCATCTTCCTGCTGTCAGTCAACTTATGACTCTTGCGAGAGAAGAGACTTCTGGTGTACAGGTAGTATTCTCCCTTCCAGTCTGTTCTACAGTAATCGTCGTTACAGGATCCCAATTCCGTGTTTCTGCAGTGTTGTAAGAGTTCCAACATTGCGTCATCCTGTGAGAGTCGATGCAACTTCGACACTCTCACAAAGAAAGTGGTACGGTAATTGAATGATCGAATGGATACTGTGGAGTGCGTGTTCGTATTGATTGTATCGTTTGAGTTGACTGCAATGTTCCTGGGTACGGATCCTTGTCCTCAACGACATGGTCTGCAGATGTTACAATGTGCAGCACAGAGAGGAGACCATACTGATTGCTGTATGGCCAAAGGAGTACATACGGTACAACTATCATAATGACCATCCTTCAATCAATGACTTCAGACGGCTGCCAAGGACAAATGTCTCGGATTCTGTGTCATGACTCCAGGATCCAACTTCCAAGCAGACATTTCAATGTTGCCTTGTTGGGCAGTCCTCAACGACATCAAAAAATGCTTCAAGGACGCCATCAACAACAACTAAATGCTCAATTTGAGTGCACACACATTTCACTAATCGGCGAAGTTTAACTCGAACGGGTTCGTATTCTTGATAGTTTCATGTGATGACTGCCTATCACAGTGTGATCAGTATATGCGTACAAAACAGTGCGCACATCCAACTATGGGTAAGCTTTTACGTAGTTTGTCAAAAGACTATGCTCAATTAACAGTATTTGCTAGGACTTCGCATTCATGTACAATACCTCGCTCGAAGTTTTGCCCCCCCCCCCCCCCCCATCACCCTGTCCATTCTCAGGCTATGGTAGAATTTATGTGAATTTGACTCCCTTCAATCGAAGTTCAATAAAGTCGCATCTGAAATCAACGATTTATCTCCGTCAAAGCTCTCGAAACGTAACAATCGCCTTCACGCAGTAATAATACGACAAAACAAATCAACAACTAAAATTATACTCCCTAAATTCTATTATCATCATCTAATAAAGATGGATGGATTGTAGATCGAATGTGATATCAGTGAAGTAAACAGCGAACATGATCCTTTATGAAACTTGTGTCACAGAGATAAATGACTGCATAATACCTGGAAATACGAGCTTGAAATAGCAACGCAGTTCGAACACACTACCATTTATTTCGCTCCATATTTGAAGTATTCCTTGTCTGAGATGTCGAGCATGAGTCCATTGGCTGGAAGGAACACCTTGTTTCCAGACTCAGCAACCTCAAATAGACACTCATTGGTAATTCGTAACGTTTTCCCGCACCGTCTTAGCAATTGTCTGTGCAGCACGAATCTTCCTCAGCTTCAGGAATCCTGGATCATTCTTCATGGCTTCTCCGAGCTGTAAGAAATACTTGCTTTTCATTAGTGCCATATGAGCACTTAGGAGAAAGGTTTTTTGCATGTCTGTGTTGTAGCATGCACAGAAAAGGACAAGTTCTGTGCATCCTTGTCACCGCCCATTCATTTTGCTCCTATCCGTGTGCAATTTCTTAGGCTGAGACAACAAAGAAAGACAGTTCTTTGATTGTTTCATGCATCTTCTCCTATTCCACTGACCATCTTGGCAGACTCGGCTTCTCCTTCTGCCTGCACAATCTTCTCCAGTCTTTGTTGTTTCGCCCTCTCTACAACGAAAGAAGCACGTTGGGCCTCTTGGGCCGCCACTTGCTTGGCCTGAAAGGAGCAATTGATTGTACCCTAAGTCCAGCGAAAAATATTACGTATCAGCATTTATCCTTTACGGACCCTACCCCCATCTCATATCAAAGTAATGTTCATAGAAAATTGTTCGCGATTCATTCGCGAAATTTTTTAACCCCATTTTTAACAGCAAATTTACGCCAGAAGACTTACACCCAGAAGTTACGATTTATCGCTTCAAACACACCCTCTAACTCCGCAAAAATAGGTAACCATTTTAAATCAAATAAGCCATGCCTACGCTCCATGAATAGAAATGAGTTTTAAAAACATGCCTCAACGGCAGCTGAATATTGTGGGGAGAAGGCGAGCTCGGTTAGAGAAACATCATCGAGGATGATGTTGAAGTCAAGAGCTCTCTCGATGAGTTGCTTTCGAACAAGAAGAGACACCTGATGAAAAGCACAATAATATGTTTAAAGGCTACTATAGCTTTTGTTATTTTATCAATAACAACATATCTTAAGGTTGTAATATGCTCCGAAAAGGAAAACCTGCTGTCTCTGCGTGATGAGCTGAGATGCGTTGAACTTGGCTACGACACTTTTCAAAACCTGAAATTTAAAATAGATAGTACCGTCTAGCAATTGCTTAGTTAAATGTTGGCCATTGGCCGGCCAATTTTTTGGCCAGTGATTGGCAGCTGATAAATCACTGGCCAATCAGTGGCCAGACCAAGAAAAATCAGTGGCCGGCCACTTAAAATGGCCGGTGGCCATTCGATGGTTTTTGGCAAATTTCCAACTCATTTGGCCAGTGATTGGCCGTTGATAAATCACTGACCAAATGAAAGCACATTGGACGGCCAGTGGCCATGATTTCACTGAGTGAAGATTCAACTGCAAAAAAGCTGCAAAAATCGTTGATACCTCGTTACAGATAGAAGGCAGCACACGCTCTTCCCAATTCTGTCCAAGAGTTCTAAATTATGACAAAATAAATATTAGTCGTTATAAATACATTAGAAGTATAAATAAAGAACAATGGAGCACAAAGAGTACATGTAATTATACCTGTAGATCTTCGTCAAATGAGAAGGGTCAGGTCTGGAGAGCACTCGGAGTCCAATGTTCACCATTTGCAGATCCTTTGATCCGGTAGGAGACCGCACCTGAATATCATTATATTTAACATTTGCACGTGTAAACACAATACTATATGAACAAATGGAGTTGGTTGCGGTTAAACTAAACGGAAATCACAAACAAGAAAACTACTAAATTCCTGCATATTCTCTGTTCCTTTAATTACATGTTATATCCTAGTAGATAATTCTGTATAGATTTTCCTTTGGCAGAAGAACGCAGCACCACCAGTAGCATGAAACAGCGCTTAGAGTTTACCAATTGAATATTCGACAGAGATTCTTCCAAGATATTTATACGAGAACTAATAAAAAATATCAGACCTGATTTGGCCTTGCGCGGATGTCGTAGACAATGGGGTACTGGAACCACGGCATACGGAAGTGCAGACCCTCTTTGTACACATCATGGGAGAGTCCACCGATGCGGTTGAACATGATAGCTCGATGACCGGCATCCACTGCAAATTTTCATACATTAACCAACGAAATAACACTTTTAAAATAAAATTTCAGGATGCTGTAAATACCTGCACAAACATGAAACACCGAATACAAGTACCTGTGAAAATGGCCTGAGATACGCCATATGCAACGAGTCCAGCGCCTACCAAAAGGCCTGCACCTACTCCTGCGCCCCTGGAATTTTGCAGGACCTTTTGGAACGCCTCCTTTCCTTGCTGTGCCATCCTTAAATGCCGAGGGTATTTCACCATCGTTTTCAGCTCGTAAAACCACCAACACGTACATGAAGTTAACATGATTGACATGTTTGGGGTTTTAAACATGCCTTAGGTAGATCATAATCATAAAAAAATTTAAAAACATGTTCTGCGACAACACTAAAAAGGCAAATAATGCAGAACTTCGCACAAGTCTTGCAATATCGTCATTACACCAAACTACAAACTACAACTATTTTTACCGAAATCAAGGACTACTTTCCTTTTCGTGCTGAGACCGTTGTCGATTTTCAATATGAATTCGGATTTTGATAACAGTGTGCTTGCCCTTCTCTTTAAGCAGTCGCTCTCTTACTCTGTCTTTCTCTCTGTCTTGTCACTTTTATTCTTTCCCTGTCAGTATCATCCTTATGCGCTATCTACCGCATACATCTATAGTGTGCTTTATATATTGTATTTGGTGATTGTTCGTGCATACTGTTGAATGATTCATGACACATTCATTGCAGATGGCTGAAGCACCGACGTCGGTCTCAAAGCCAGCCCCCAAGAAGTACACATTTGGAGCACCGAAGTCTTCAGGACTTTCAGCCATCGCAGACAAGATGTGGGACAAGAGCAAGCAAGAATTTGGGGAGCAGGTGCGCACATGACTGCAACTTATGTTCTCTAACGCTACTGATCTTTTAAAGCGTTGGGGTTTGGTGATGCAATCTTTTCGAGTTGAAATTTCGACTGGATTCGCAAATCACTTACTATTTTTCTGAAGGATCATTTATAGCCGTAGTGTAGCTAATCAGCATGTCTCGCTCGTAAATCGAAATATTCAAGACGTCTCAATTGAAATCTTAATGATTCATTTTCAGTTGAAGAAGCCTATTGTTCTCGAGCATAAAAATCTCTCGGATGTGTTGGGAAAACTGAAACAAGACGCCGACAGAGCAAAGGCAAGTGAATAAACACGGAGTTGAATGCATTTACGTTATTCACAGATTTTTTGTTTCATTTCTTCAGTAAATCTTTCGTGACAACATATTTTTAATAGTAATGTTGCAGGATGGTACAAATTCTGGAGGAGAGAACAAGTCCACTTTTGTGTTTGGCCAAAAGCTCTCGGAGAGGGTATTTAAAGTGAGTGCATGATTATATGTTTATTTCAATGACTGATCATTGTCAGAATCTACAAATCCAGAATTTTCCTTTTAGGTTACTGTAGCACATGCAAATGTTGAAGATATTTCACTGCTATAATAATCACTCTTTAGCCAACCCATGAGACTACCTCCAGTGATACTACAACAAAGGCGGAGGATCTTCTGAAGGGAGCTGCAGCAGAGAAATCTAAGACCTCCCTGCTCAATGATTCGGTTAGTTATTGAGTGATTCTTTGTATCGAGAGACATGTGTCTCTGTAATATATGTTCAAAGTGCAATAATTTATTGTTCCAATGTATGCTTTCAAAACTATATTTAATAACCGGGTGCAGTTCTTGGTGGAGGGCAGTGGTCGCATCCTCCGCCGTCTCCCTTTCCTCCATGATCACCATGAGATCCATCACTGCCGGGATTTCCAGGTGGTCCATCAGGGCCCTTATCTCCAGCGGGTCCATGAGGTCCTGGTTGAGCATTTCCACCAGATCCAGGATTGCCAGCAGGTCCGGGCGGTCCAGCGGGACCAGGAGGTCCAGCCAGCCCAGGTGCACCCTGCATCTCCATAACTTGTCCATCAGGTCCAGGACCACCAGGGGCGCCAGGCTGTCCATCGTGCCCAGGAGGTCCAGCAGGGCCAGGGGGTCCAGGTGGTCCGGCTCCTCCTCCCTGTGCATCTTGTCCAGGCTGTCCAGGACCACCTGCAGGTCCAGGTGAACCGGGTGCTCCAGCAGATCCTGCGGGTCCAGGAGGACAGTCGAAGCAGAAGTTGGATGCTGCCATGTGTGCTCCCGCATCGGCGTTTGCTCCTGGAGCTCCAGGGGATCCTGAATCATTTGGTTATAATGATTTCATTTTCTGTACTCACCAGCTTGTCCGTCATTTCCGGGTGCTCCATCCTGTCCTGGAGGACCAGGAGGTCCAGCCTTGCCCATTCCACACGAACAGCAAGAACCTCGTCCTCCACCACCAGCAACAGCAGCTCCTGATCAATACGAGTTTGATGTGATATCAACGTGAACTGCTGACCTCCTGCAGCTCCTCCTCCCCCGCCTCCTGAACCTCCTCCAGCTGCAGCTGCTGCACCTTGAACAACGATACAGTACACTTTGATGTAGCCATGCGTATTAAACCTCCAGCTGAACCTGTTCCTCCTCCGCCTCCACCTGCAGCCCCTCCTCCAGTCTCATATGTTCCGGTACCTAATCAAGAATTGGATGGATATTGATGTGATGCCCTTTCAACCTCGTGCAACAGCCCTTCTTCTCATGAAGTTGCCCTCATTCCTCTGTAGTTGACGATCATCAAAGAATACAGGGAAGGAACGACGGACTCTGTGGGTACTAGAACGCTCATGGAACTGAAAGGAATACGGTCCAATATGTAAGATGTGTAACTAGTTGTATGAAGGAGTGTTACATTGTCGTATTGTTGCCATAGTTCAAATGAGCGTGTCTTGCAGAAGTCGACTTCATCTTGCAGACCAGAGTGGACATACTGAATTTGAAGGAATTTACTACTTAGTTCATTTGCAAATGCATAATCTGTTATGAATCAGATTTGAAGGAACTTGATCAACTACCTGCATGTAGTTGTAGCACATTGGAATGGCCACAATTGCAATGAGAACTGCGATTGTTGAGACAAGGACTGATGTGAAGGCAAGACGACTGTAACCATTCATTTACTATGACTTGTAACAAATGTGAACTCTTTACTATTGAAATGCTAACCGTAGAGCTCGTTCCTCGATGTAGATGTCCTTGCACTCCATGATGGTGGATGCTATGTTGAATACCATGTATGAACCCTTTTATAGGGTTCCAAGGGTTGAGAGACTCGAATTGTCTCCTTTCTGGTGTCTCCTTGCATATTGAACTCTCTAGTTGCATAAGTTACAATGAGTGCGGATGGAGTACTTGATGGAGAGTACTGACTACGAGAGACAATCAGGAATCATGTTTGTAACCATTGGTTCTATGAGGGGAAACACTCGAGATGGCTACTTCACCACTGTTCTCACACTTCTTAGAAAGTGAAACAAAGACAAAAGGGATAAGCAACTTTACTATGTAAATACCGGTTTCGAGGTGACAGCTTATGGTGTAGTTAAAATAACAATTCATTTCTAGTTCATGGTTTTGTTGCCTTAATCGTGCTCTTACAACGATGTTGTATAGTAGTTTAATTGCAGACAACGAATGGAGATGTTATCTCAACTAAAGATAGACTGAAGGCAGATGCAGAACAAGTGTCAAAGGAGGAACAGAGGGAACACGAGAGGTACTTGTGTAGTTTATGGCCTTTGATAGAGAACCATTCAGGAATCTCGCTTCTACTTCTGTTATCGAGGTAAAGACGGGTGAGGAGAACGATCGCAACATTTACTCGGTTTGTTCAATTCCATTTTCAGAAGTCTGCTTGATAGTATGGCACGTTTGGATATTTGCTTGTGCATTTATCGTACATAGGCAGGGTTCGTACCGAAAAATTCCTGCAGAGTGACTCTCGTTCAAAAATGAAGAATTGCTGAGTACCTATCGCAAAAATTAGCCATTTTCAGCTGCGAAAACACAAAATTTTCGCTTTACCGTGTGCCTCACTTGACATTTCAGAGTGACCGTTATTTTTGACGATCCTGCACACGTATGACATCTATTCATCTATTTCAGTTCTCATGTAAGATCCATGCATTCGACCGTACGAAACAGCAATGGGTTGAGAAGGGACTGAGCCAACTGAGGATCAATCGATTGGGGGAGGAAGGTACGAGAACTTATATTTGATGATCTTTTCAATCTATTAGTAATTAAATGATAATAATGATGACTTATCACTATGACCTGTGAAAATGAATGGATTGTCATTCAGTAGACGGATGGGAAGAAGCACCTTCAGAGGAACACTACAGGATTGGTAAGTATTCACGACTCCTTAACTCTCTACAATGTTTTTGCACATGAGTAGTCCGGGTAAAATCAGAACAAATGAGACATTTGAGTTGCCCGTACATTCGGTACAATGAAGGTTGTCATCAACTCTCCTGTTTTCTCTTCCATGCTCGTTGAGAAGACTGATGAAAGGAGGTATGTCTTTAAATGGCCATTGTGAAGAGAATGAAGTGATTGAGGATCAAGATAACTGCTGTAGGACCAGATGATGCACAACCACAGATATTCCTTCTCACTGCTAATCTATCTGTGAGAACATATCATTTGATATATGAAGAGCACGAGTAATCCTCTAAAAGTTGCTTTATTGTACAGTTTTCAGAAGACGGAAAGTGTGGGCGAACAAATCTACAGTTCATTATGTGAAGTACGAGACAAGGTCAAGGTGAGGAGGCAATTTTTATTCGTTAAATCATTTTCGATAAATTGATTTATGTTTTTTTCATTGTTAATACCATTCACGAAACTCTACACACACATAAAATGATTTTTAAAATTCGCTTTGATGAAATAAGTTCTAATAAATTATATGATTATGTTTAGGCAACGGAACGAAGTCGCAAGAGACCGGCGAGTGAAGAAATAGGAGAGGAAAAAGGACCAGAGAAGAAGAAACAAATGGAAGAAGTGACAGAGAAGACTGAAGGAATTCATATGAATGAAGAGAAAAAGGAAGAAGAAGAAGAGAAAGATGAAGAGGATAAGGAGAAGAAGGAAGAAGAAGAGGACAACAAAGTGAAGGAAGACGAAGAAGAGAAGGAAGTCAATGAAGAGGTTACAGAGTCTAACTAAGCATATATCATGTAATATTGAAATTTACGTTTGAATAGTGATGTAGTATTTTCTCATATAAATCTCATTATGACTGGCTAGATGATTGATCATTTTCTTATTGTGTAGCGGTCGACCATTCCTTTCCCCCTACATCACAATTGAAGACTGACAAGTATCGACTGTTATTCAACTCGTGAGTTCCTCATTTCTTAACTTTGACCTCAAGTATGGAATTTTGTCAATTTGATTGTGTATTCGTTACTCTGAGGACTGATTTCCTCATATGAGTCTACTCCGAGATCTTTCCATCCCTGTAGTTTTGAGTGATATTCCACACTCACCGGTTGACACTTTCCTATCTCTTTCTATTCCATTTGAAATGTTATTTGAATAATGAGAAAATAAACAAATGTATTGCTTTAGTCTAGTGACCAAAGTGAGAGTGGGGTGATCGTCTTTTTACTACCACACTGTCTCCTCGTAGCAATTCTTATCTTGGTTTCAGGCCAATTTGCATCCCTTTCTGATCTGTTCTCTCTTTTCTTCTCCATTTAATCCCTTCATTCCGATTGATTCCCATCTCAAGAGTTGAGCACTTACTTTGCAATTCCCTTCCATTTACCAGTTTATGTTGATTTCCGGTCATTTTGCGTGCGAAGATGGTAAATTTGTGTAACGGTCAAAGAGCGGGAACATTTTTGATTGAGGGGGAATAGTTCCTTTTCACTGATAGACAGTTCTCATGTACCAATTGAGAGTACACGTGATCTTGTTGACAATGTATGGGAAGAGACCATGAGAATGGAGAGAGTACAGACAGTTATGCACTTCCTCGAGTTGTACCCATTATCAATTGTCTTTCCTCTCTTCGCAACTTTTCTTATCACCTTGTCTTTTCGCTCCTCAAAGCATCGATCTTGATCATCCCAAGACTTGTTTGATCCAATAGATCCTTTGGTTTCTGTACTGTTATTCCCTCTGGCCATATGACACCTTATCTTTGTCTGCGTCTCTTCATTCCCCATTATCTCTCCTCATTAGGAGAAGTTGGGGGTCACAATATGTACTTGATTGACATCTCTTACAAGTCTCCTCCCCCATTCGTCTTCTTTCCTTTGCAAGATTAGCCAGTTCCCCTTCTCTTGAACCATGTTGAGACCAAAGGTCCTCAGGTATGCCATTTGATTGTTGTTGTTACGGTGCTTCCCCTATGAACTGTTACATGTAGATCATGCCTTCCTCTCCCAGCAGGCCTTCTTCTGAATGTGTTCCCATTGAGGATGCATCGTGTGGGGTCACTCCTCCGTGTGACTGGAAGGGGAGGGGCCACTGCTGTATGGAGGATACCACAAGAGACACTCACTCCTACAACAAGAGAAGGAAGGAGAACTGCCACGAATGATGCATTCGCAGACAGACACATTGGACCATCAAGACTGGAGAAACAACAGATGTTGGACTATCTGGGATTCAAGGTGGGATACAACCTGTACAATGTGCGATGGAGGGAATGTTATAGAATCTGGATGAACTGACAAACACAAATGTACCCAAGGACATCAGACTACAGGTGAGAGAAGAGATGAAGGGAAGGGAAGGAAGGGATGTTGAGGGAGAGATGAAGCTGCCTGAGGCACTCGATGAACACAAGATGCTGAGGGAACTGAGGAGTATCAGCAAGATGAACAAGGTAGACTACATACTTTATTGATTGAAATGAATCTATTTGAGGTGTATCGTTCGTACATGGGTGTTGGCTACTATGGATGCATTGTGCCTGCTGTCATTCAGAGGAACATCCTCCAGAACATTGGATGGTCATACCGTAATCCTCACTGAGTACCGTAATCTTGTTCCTTTCAGGATCTCACAGTACACTCCATATCAGGCTGAGATCTCACAGGGAAGACTGGAGTCTCTTCTCAACTTCCAGACAATGATAGCTGATCTGACTGGTATGACTTCTTTCCTGATGAAGAGGATGTGAAAGTGCAGGATTGTCTACTACGAATGCATCCCTTCTGGATGAGTCAACAGCTGCTGCAGAGGCAGTCACTATGGCATGTAGAGCAACAAAGAGATACAAGGTAAGGGAGAAGGGGATAGGGAATGGAAGAAGGGGGATTGAGATGGATGGAGGTGGATACAAATGGAAGTGCAATGTGAGAATGTGATGTGAACATTGATTCATTATGATAGATATGTAAATAGATCGTAAAAGGTTCAAATATGTTGTGTTGTAGGTCCTTGTGGATCCTCATCTTCATCCACAGAATATCGATGTGATCAACACAAGATGCGAGTAAGGCTATTTCATTCTTTCAACCCTCTTAATACCCTACCATATCATGATCCTACTCAACACTCATATTGTCATTGTTACCCCACTTCATTCCCTTGTTTCTCTTTTCCCTCTTCATTTCCCATAATCCTTCACCATCTCTATCTGTCTGGTAGTCTGATGCAGTGGAGGGTACAGCTCATAGCATCGCTCTCCGCTCCTTCGCTCGCCTGCACGGATGGCCGAGTGGTCTAAGGCGCCAGACTCAAGCGGATGGCTTCGAGCGCGATCAGTTCGATTCCTGTCGGGCGTTCTGGTACCCGTAAGGGTGCGTGGGTTCGAACCCCACTCCGTGCAAATGTTTTGCATCCAATTCTACTCTTTCACCGAGTTTTTGCTATTTTTTGGCCAATAACACAAAGGATGGTCAAGGTACAGACGTAATAACTAGCAACCATTTCGCAAAATTTGAAGGGTTCAGTTAGAACATATTGCTTTTTTCCAGACCGCTCGAGATCGGTGTGCAAGGCTTGGATCTGGCCAATCCTGCACTGGACAAGTCGATAGCAGCTGTAGTCATTCAGGTACAGTATCCATGGAGTCGTTGCGAGAGTCGTTGTCTATTTGAGTATCCGAATACAGAAGGACTGGTAGTGAATCTGGAGGAAATCATTGCGAAGGCTCATGAGAATGGAGTGAGTATTCATTTGATGATCTTTGTAGTTTGAACTCATTGAAATGACATGTTGTAGTATGATCATTACAGTCCTTGGTCATATTGGTGTGCGATCTTCTGTCTCTGACTATCATGAGATCACCAGGTGATCTAGGTGCAGATATCGCAGTCGGATCCGCCCAGAGGTTGATCTTTGATCTTTTGTTCTTTTGATCTCTTTCTTCTCAGATTCGGTGTCCCCCTTGGATACGGTGGCCCTCACGCAGGATTTATGGCTGCGGCCAACAAGGATGGAAAGAACTCATTGGCAAGGACAATGCCTGGAAGAATCATCGGAGTGACAAAGTGGGAAGACTTTGAGATAAAGAGTGGAAGTCATGGATAGTGGAACAATCAATTGTACAGGGATGTCAATGGTGGACGGGCCCTTCGATTGGCACTTCAGACACGAGAACAACATATCAGAAGAGACAAGGCCACATCTAACATCTGTACTGCTCAGGTGGGGGATACGGTAGATGTCGTGGTGGGAGAAGATTCATTCTCATTCAGGCTCTTCTTGCCAATATGGCTGCCATGTATGCAGTGTATCATGGACCGAGTAGACTAACTGAGATTGCAAGGACTGTACACAAGAGAGCGGCATATCTGGCACAACGTTGGACCAACTATTCCTTTATTTGAACTACCGTAATCCTTCAGATATTAAGGCTTCTGAGACGAGTTCCATTAGACACAAGGACTTCTTTGACACACTCAAAGTAAGGGAATACTGTAGGAGAGACAAAAGAAGTTGTTTGAGGTGCAAGTCTCTGATTTGGCTGCAGTGAAACAAAAAGCAGAAGAGAAACAGATCAATCTGAGGTATACGGTCACTTGTCTTCAGGATATAGTAATCCTTCTTTAGATACTTCTCCGACGGAGATGTTGGAGTGTCTTTGGATGAATCTTGTGAAGTGGAAGATTTGGCTGATCTCGTGTATGTCTTCACAGGAAAGAATGTTCCTCCTGTATGTGACCATTCCATTCCTTCCTTCACTCAAATGTCTCTTTCATAGTCTGATATCGATTCTGCCCTTCCTGAGACTGCTTCTCCTCTCATTGGAAACTCTGTCCATGCTAGAAGGTGAGAGAGTGTTACAAATGAAGAGAGTACAGACAGTGAGACAGTTCCTTCTATTCAGGTCTTACTTCCTGCAACATTCCGTCTTCAATTCGCATCACAGTGAACAACAGCTTGTGAGGTCAGCGATTGCTATAGTACCCTTTAAGAGAGTGGAGGATACTGTAGATACATGAAGAGACTGGAGAACAAGGATGTGTCACTTGTCCATTCAATGATTCCACTTGGATCGTGTACAATGAAACTGAATGCGAGTGCAGAATTGATGGTTAGTCAATGCATTCTGTCGCTTCGCATTGTTTGTTCATACGGAGTCAACTAACATTGTTGCTCAATTCTCGCTTATCCAATACATTCAGCCTATCACATGGCCTCAATTCGGCAACATGCATCCATTCGCTCCCATTGAACAGGTACAGTAACGAGTCTGAAGACATACAGTATCCTCTTCGCAGGCAGCCGGATACCAAAGACTGATCGGAGATCTGGAGAGATGGCTGTGTGAAATCACTGGATACGATAAGTGAGAAGGTTACGGTAGTGACCGAGTAATATTATTGATTGTTAGATTCTCGTTGCAACCAAATTCTGGTGCGAATGGAGAATATGCGGGACTTTTGGCAATCAGGAATTATCTGAGGTCACAGGGACAAGAACAGAGAAAGGTGAGGGGAACGCCATTCATTGAATTGTCTCATCTATCCCATTCAGATCTGTCTCATTCCCACTTCTGCACACGGAACCAATCCCGCATCTGCCTCCCTTGCCAATATGAAGGTTTGAATGACTGAGACTCTCACCACGACTATTCTACCGTATCCCTCAGGTCATTCCCGTGGCCTCCGATCATCACGGCAACATTGACTACAAGGATCTCACTGCTAAAGTGAGTGAATGATTAGAATGGATTCAGAAATTGTGAAATCCTTGAGGTGGACAAGTACAAGAACGAATTGGCAGCCATTATGGTCACCTATCCATCCACTCATGGAGTCTTCGAGTCATCAATCAAGGTCTCCCACCACGATTCCAGGCATACTGTAACTCTTTCAATTTCAGGACGTGTGTGATCGTGTGCACGAAGGAGGAGGACAAGTGTATCTTGATGGAGCCAACATGAATGCTCAGGTTTGAATTTGAAATTTGCGGTAAACTCAAGATTGATGTGCAGGTTGGCCTGTGTCGACCAGGAGATTACGGTAGTGATGTGTCTCATCTCAATCTACACAAGACATTCTGTATTCCTCACGGAGGAGGAGGACCTGGAGTAGGACCTATCGGAGTGTGAGACTTTGAACTATGATTGTCTCTTGAAGGGAAAATTACAGTAAGTCTCATCTGGCTCCTTTCCTTCCCGGTCACTCGATCATTCCTGTCGATGGAAACAGAAGCAATGCTGTGTCTGCAGCACCATGGGGATCCGCGGGGTTTGCTCCTTCAGGATTCAAAGTTTGAGCAGACTACTTACAGTATCCTTCCGATCACTTGGGCGTACATTCGAATGATGGGACATCAGGGATTGAAGAAGGCATCACAGATTGCAATTCTCAATGCGAATTATATGATGAAGAGATTGGAGAAGGCATATCCAATTGTATACAAAGGTAAGGGAAGAAGAAGGAGGAATAGAAGAATGGATCGATTGAGATGAACAAGGATTGGTGGCACATGAATTCATTCTGGACTGTAAAGCATTCAAGAAGAGTGCAGGAGTAGAAGTTGTCGATATTGCCAAGAGACTCATGGACTATGGGTATCTCCCTCCTCCCCACTTACCGTACTCTTACCGTACCCTCAGATTCCACTCTCCCACAATGTCCTGGCCAGTACACGACTGTCTAATGATCGAGCCAACGGAGAGCGAGGACATGGTTCCCGCCAAAAGATGAATTCAAAATGATCGATTCTGATTCAGGGTGAAATGGACAGACTGGTGGATTCACTTCTGGCAATCAGAGAAGAAATTGCAATGATAGAGAGGGGAGAAATGGACAGAACAAAGAATCCACTCAAGGTAAACAGGAATTATGCTATGATTGTAAGACTGACATTTGTGATGAGACGAATTCCATTGTTGGGTAGAAAAGACGATTTGATTAAGATGGCCCCTCACACTCAGTCCCGAGTCATTTCTGACAAATGGGACCAGCCGTATTCCCGTGAAATGGCTGCCTATCCTAAGCCCTGGTGCCATCACAAACTGTGGCCTTCTGTAAGCAGAGTGGATGATCAGTACGGAGATAGGTACGTAGCAATCCAGACTGGTTCGAGGCAAAGAGCTCATTTCAGGAATCTTGTCTGCACCTGCCCACCCATGGAAGATTATGCATGAATTGTTCTTTGATACAGTAACCACTCTTCATTCCAAAACCCAGACGTGCCATTTGCTTTACGAATTCCATTGAGATATGTTTATTGTGTAGAGTTCCTTTGTGATTTGAGCGACTAAACGGGAAACGCAACACATTCCATCGAATTTGGTGTGATAACTTGAGAAATACTAGAATATTGTAATAAAACTATTACTAATGTCATTTATCGTGTGTTGGAGCATACAAACCATGCATAAGGAAATGATACTGGAAAGGTAATTCGAAAACGGTTAAAAACGCATACATATACCATTCGTCTAGTCTCATTTCTTACAAACTGTCGACAGCTCAAATATGGATTAGACGGATGAGAAATGCACCTTTTTGTGCCGTTTTCGGAACCCAAAGGAGCATTTAAATGGAAATAATTTATCATTAGCCAATTCAGCTTATTTATGGTCAAACGAAATGTCTGAGATTGAGATTGATTGTGTTCTCATTCTTTGGAATGTTAACTTGACTCAATTCCTTCTTACAACGAGATACACACCATCCACATATGAAGGGAACACACGAGGCCTCAAATGGAAGGTCCGTTGTGCAATTGAGAAAGTTGAACAGACTTTTATGCAGTGGTCATTCGTAACACTCAGAGGACAACTATCTGAAATGATACGTTCATCTGTTCCTTCTATGACACTCCAAATAACATTCTTTTTCTCACTTTCGATTATTACAAGAAATAATTTTTATACATTTTCTCCCTCTCGTTGTTTTCTCCCAGAAAGACATTCATTTTTATTAGTAATAAAGACTAATCTCAAATCAAATGTCTTCGGTTATCTCTCCATTGACCGTGACAAAAGAGAACGTGTGTGATTTTGAAAGTATTGAAGAGGAGAAGATCACTTTGTTCTCCTTTTATGAGGGGAATTCGTGATAAGAGAAGAGGAGCGAACACAAAATTGGATTAGATAGATAAGGAAGGACCTGATTTGACACATCTTTCCTCACATTGGTCACGGATGGCATCTCGCGCTGCAAGAATTATAATTTTAAATGGAAAATTGCGCCATGATAGTGATGAAAAAGGTAAGGGACCCCTCAACTTCATCACGTCGGCGCAAATGTCCATGGCGCTCCTGTGAAAACACTCACATACATGTCCTTGGGGTCTTGTCTTGGCAAGAAAAGAAGGAAGGAGAATGAAGAGAATGGAAATGGTCATGGAGAACTTCATTGTGAACTGAAGATCGTCTTCTGCTTAAGAAAATGACTGAATAAGCGTGTGAAAATGAAGAAATGATGCAGAACGAGAAGATTGAATGAGGAGGAAATGTTGGCTCTCAACCAGATTTGCGTTATGTAGCTGTAATGATGTCAAGTCGTGCATAAATTGTTTATTTGATGACAAGCAAAGAGAAAATGGATGAAATATCAGAAGATTATCGAGTATCTTGCTGATTGAAATACAATTTGTCCTGTGAAACAGACCATCAGAACGATTCTGGAAACATTTCCGTGTTCGAGGGGAATTGTGAACTGGAAATAAACAAATGATAATTGAAAGATCTCCAGGGGATACCTTCACTGTGAAATCATTTGAGTTTCCTTTTGTGCTTTCATCTGATGTATGCAACTTGTTAACCTGCAAACAAAAAACTTCTGAAAAAGAGGAAAAAGTTCGTTGAAACCGTCCATTGTTCCTGGAAGAATCTTCTATCCAGACCATTCTCAGTTGATCCAATCACAAGAAGAGATCCTGTAAGGATATCATTTAGATGAATACATAAGTGATCATTATCCATGGAATCTCATCTGACCTTCGTTATCTTCTCTCACTTCTCCAATCGTTCTTCCTCTTAACTGAACAGTGACAGTTCCGTGCGAAAATTTGTCGAAAAACCATTCTGGAACTCCCACTTGTCGGAGATTCAACTGGAAATTCAGGATAGTTGTTGAGAAAAATAAGGGTTCGCACCTCGTAAATGATTCGATTGGACAACAAAGAATGGTCAGATGCAGTGTATCCCTCGGTCTCTTCACTTCCACATCTCAATATTCTTCCTGTACAAGCAAGGAGAAGAATATTGCTCACCTCAATGTCACTTTCCTCACTCCATCTGTTTCTCTCTTTTCGAATGGACTATTTGTTTGGAATGTCGAATACTGAAATGTGCGGATTCCCTTGACTTGAATGACAGTTTCATGGTCCAAGACAGATGTTGAAGTGAGAGGTCAGGAGTCTAATGGGTGCGTGTTGTCTGTATGAATCACGTGTTGTTTTGTCATTCTTGTTCCGTTTTGAAAAGACAAACAGAAGGACAAAACAAACAGTCTCGTGCAGTTAAGAGATAAGGAATAGAGGCTAAATTGGGAATCCCATGAATAGAATTGAAGTGATAACCTCTTCTATTGCAGTCATGTCCAGAGGAAGACCGTTCTCTTCAGAGAAATCGATCAGATCCAGAGTTGTCTGAATTGAAGAGAAGCAACGATCACGAAGGAGACTGTGGAAGAAAGGATGGGCCTAGAAGGACATCTTGTGATTGTAAGAGTTGACACAAGTAAAAGAGAATACCTTTCTGGCCACTGTGAGAGTGTGATAATCAGTGAATGAAAGGACATGTCTACACAATTCTGGAGGTAGTTCCATTGAGGGAGATCGTATAGTAAAGACTGAACTCCTTCTAATAGGACACGACCTTATCAACACAAGAGGGACAATCACTTTTTATAGGAGGAGAGAAGGGAGAATGAAAGTAGACAGGGTTAGGAGTAAAGGTGAAAACAATGCAATTCATTCTTTACCTTTGGCAACATCTGTTACTGACCATTGAAACTAAAAAAACCCCAATTGCACTTTATGACTGGATGTTGAAACGTAGTGAACTGTGTAAAAGATAATGGTGGAATGGTCTCACAAGACACAACAGACATGTACCTCTTGAGTGTATCTAAGAATACTTTGTCTGTGTCCATCCCGTGTTCATCTGTTCCCTTTTGCATTGCATTCTCTTGTATGAGAGTGTCTGAGGGAAGAAGGAGAGGGGCGGATATTACACACAAAGAGAGTCAATCCCCTTCACTATTCCCTCTACTTTCTCCCATCAAACGACAACACACACACACACACATTCTACTGTTGAACACCATTCAATAGTAGATTCCATTCATCTTTCTCGATCAATTGACATCTCAGAGTTCCCTTGATCCGCTATGTATTGATCTTCCCTTAATTCCATTCCCAGTATTCTTCCATTCAACTCCTCATTCCAGTCCTTCGTTCACATTCTTATCTTCGAATCCTTCTCCTCCTTCTACTCTTCTCAACTTTTTCCTCATTCTTTCCTCCACTCATTTCGAGGTTCGAGTTCCACATGGTTCACCTCCATTCTCCTTCTCCTCTTCCCAACTCATGCATTCTTCTTTGCTTTCCAGAATGCTTCAGGAACATTTTCATGAGACTTGTTGTGGGATTATTCTCCGTACTCTATGATTTATTCCTATTCGTTTGATATTTGTTTATGAACAGCCGTGCTTATGACCAGCTGATTGCTCAATGTTCAATGTTGCTTGTTGAGGGTATAAAAGCGGGGGAGCATCCGGTCTGCTTCAACGGATCTCTGGAGAAGGAAAAGAAAAAAATAAGGAAAAAGGACGAATTATTAATAAAAAAAAGTCATTCGATTCGCAGTGACAATTGACGTGAAAAAAACGAAAAAACTGTGATCGAAACACAAAGAGAAAAGGTTTGCGAAGCTATTTTTCATTTGCGAAGCTACTTTTCATAGTCATTTATTGATTCGTTGATCCATTATTGATTGATTGTAATTGTAGATGGTGTACTCGGATGAACTTGGATACGATCCAGATGAGTGGGAGGAGTGTCCCCCACCAGATCACTTCTTGGTGAGAATTGATAAATAACAGAATGTAGGATGGTGTGATCAGTGACTGATGGGACCAATAGATCTTCTCCTCAGTCTCTTACTTATTATCTCCTTCTTGTCATCTCCTCCTTCTTTGACGTAACTCTTCCCATAGTGTCAGCTGTTATGCAACCCCCTCTCCTCTTTCTCTTCTTCTCTTTCATTCATATTCTCTCTTTCTTCTCCTTTCCCACACATTCATTCGAACGCCTTTGAGAACGTTCGATTGATCACAAACATTTTGAGCGAAAGAAAGAAGTATATTATGCATTTGCAAGATCACTATATCACAATAGAACAATGCATTAGAATCAATAAATGAAGAATATCGAGCTTGTTCATTGCTGGTTGAAAACCAGAGTCTGTATATGAAAAATCCTAGGCTCAAGTTTCATCCCTACGAAAAGAGATAAAAATGACTTGTAGAAGGGTATTTGAGGGAGTAGACATGTTCATTCAGGTCTTCGCTCCATTCACTCGTCTTCTTCTTTCCATCACTGCCATCATTGTGGCAGCACTATTCTATTACCTTGTTGAACATCGAAAGGAAGTAGGAAGATCGAAGAAGGAAGAAAAGGAAGACAAAGTACAGGTATTCACAGTCTGTAGATTACTGTTCATGATGCTTCTGCATGTCCTTTTTTGTAACATCTTCGAATTGTCTTTCTTAAACGTTCGAATCAATGGTTGTCATAAGCTAAATCTAGTGAATAGGAGATATTAATAATAAACGCCTGAGTTCTGAATTGAAGGAACGGATTGTACATCCCGTACAGGAGTCTCCACGTGTTTCTTCTTCTTCTTCCTCTTCTCTTTCTCCTCTTTCAATCCTCTCAAGTATTCTATCTGGAGGAATTGTGAATGGAGAACAGGAAGGAGAATTCAACCAAAGAAGTCTCACATCTGCCGCTGTTGTCAGTTTTGCATTCCTAACCGTGAATGCGTTAATCTTGCTTAAAGTCAGCCATTTGTGCAGCTTGTATGAAATATGTGCATATAACCATAATCATACTATCACAAAGTGCTAACGGTTTCAGCCGCAGAATGTCCTGGAAGGAGTTCAGAAGAGATTTGAGTACACAGGAGTACAGGCTCAGAAAACACCTGAACAGGTTGGATATTCCTCATCTTGTTTAGATCCTTCTTAGAGTGCAGAATAAATTAGCAAATAAATGAATGTTTTTCAGATGGCTGCTGAACTACGAAATGCAGAATACGAATTGAGAGATCTACTGCAAGGATCAGAAACTGCTCCTGTCTCCACTTCTGTTCCTGGTCAACAGGGATTCATTCAGGTTCGCACTCTTCCTTCGGTATAATCAATATGATTTCCTTCAGAAACCTTTCTCTGAAGCCCAGAAGACTGCAGAGAATCTTTCCGTGAGGAAGAGACAGGAACAGACTCCTCTGCAACAAGTACAGGTGCGTTTTCTAAGGCATTCCGAGAAAGAGAAAGAATGAATCAGGAGAACCTTGGTCACGTATACGAGAATATTTCGACCGTGATGGGAGAAACGACTGAATCTGTTCAACGACTGGGTTCTGATGGAAAAAGAACTGTCGAGGAAGCCACTCACTCAGTCCCTCAGCTTATTCAGGTGAGAATGTTCATAAGAACCTGCAGAAGTATCTCCTCAGGGGGCTCCCGATGCTCTGGAAGATCACTACCAGAGAGTGCAGAAAGGACTCACTGATCTTGTTCAGGAAGATGAATTGAGGATTGAGGTCCCTCTTGTTCTTTCTTCTGTTTATCTTGCTGATTCAGGTGCCAACTCTCCAGCAACAGCAGAATCTGCAGAGAGAAAGACTACAGGTGAGGAGAAGATGAGGAGGATTGAGGAGGGAAGGAAGATATTCAGGAGACAGTGTCTCCCATTGATGAACACATTGAGAGGCTACAACAGGGAATTCTGACGGGACAACAGCCACAGATGGTATTCATACACATTTAATTGGCCATAATTATTGCATTATTCTGTAGACATTTCTTTTTATTTTATTTTGTTGAACCGAAATAATATCATACGAGATATTTGGAGAGTCGTCCTGGAGAGATCTCACTGCACGATGTATACGAACAGCAACAGCAGCAGATGCAGCCAAGACAGCAATCTCCACCGAAGTTGCCGACTCCTCAGTGAGTGACATCATGTAGAGGAGGGTATGAGGAGTGTTCAGAGAGGCCGCAGCCCTTCGTTCATGGGAAGATGAACTAGCAAGGATGGAAGCAGATAAAGTAGCCAAGTTGAATGATATCATAGTGGGAGGAGATGATTCTTCTGGTGGGAGACAGTCATTGTCAAAGGAGAGAATTCATTCATTGAGTAGTCGCAATCAGTGATCTTCTGCCTGCAGACAAGATTTCAATGGGAACAAGTCAAGAAAGTGAATTAAGGTGAGAAACGAGGGTATTCGGGTGAAAGACAATGCCGCCGTAAGCATTTGGGCTATAATGGTGAAATATGCGCTACGAGAATGCAAAGAATGATGGCGCATCTGTCCATTTCACCATTATGGTGCTAATGTCCATAGTGATCTTGTCTCTCGCCTGAGTATTTGCGATGAAGGATTCTTCAGAAGAATCGATGAACTTCAATCCGCTTCTGATTCAATTCCTGCGGCACAAAGAATCAACAACAAGGTATCGAAATGAGTTTCGTCGTCGAAATAACATGAAGATTATGGTTATTAATTAGAAATGATCAAAGTTGTTCAGATGGAACAGATTTCATCTGAATTGGAGAAGTCTCTTCTGGATGAAATAGAACAACTAGCCCGTCACACTCATACAATGCAGAATGAACTTGCCAGAGCGAGGTGTGCCCTGTCCCTGATGGTCAGGGAACGATCACATAAGTCAGAATCTTGGCAACGTGCCAGTGCTTGGCAAAATGCCAATGCTGATAGATGGAAAAGAAGTCGAAGTGTGGATAGAGCTAGTCAGACAGATGATGATGATGAAGAGTGTGAGAGTGAAAGAGGAAGATTACAGTTTGTAGAAGTGTGAGAATGTATGGAATGGCTGGATGGACAATGTTTCCCTTTGTGATAGGATTTCTAAATCGGTAGTAAAGTGCATTTCTCATTCATCCAATCGGGGCGGTTATCTATCGAAAGTAGAGACAACTGCTCCGCGGAAATTAGACGAATGATAACTTTTTTGCACCTTCTCGCATAATATTACCTTTTTTGAAACCCTACTTTGTGATACACTCTCTAATCATATCGAATGCACGAGTTTCTGTTCAGGAAACGAGAATAGAATCGAACGAGTAAAGAATGAACGAATGAATGTAGACATGCAAGGCTATTCTACTTAATGCTTCTGTTTCATCCTCACTAACAATTTTATGTTTATTTGTTGTCCTCGTTGTTTTCTATGCATATTTGTCCGTTTATAGATAAAGCATGCAGAATGAATCGTCCCTTTGAATGTTTGCTGTGAATATGCAAAGAGGAATTCGGGAATATGAATGAAAGTCCACAAGTCGAGTCATTTGTTTGGAGATTGATATTATGCATCCTAATTGAACTGTTATACCTAGTACGCTCGTTACGTTTTTTGACCGACTGTCACTCTCTTGTTTAGCTTGTTATTTCCTCGTTTCTCTGACCATAGCACGTACTTGAGCATATGTTTCACGCAGATTACTTATTCGAAAATGGGGTTCTGAGCGATAGTTCAGATGGGATGAATAATAGTTGTTGTTATTCAGAGAATCCGAGTACACTTCGGATGAAATCAGCGAGGCTCAATTGGATGTAAGATGAACATTTTGATGTATTGACTAAATGGGACTCATTCAGCCTTCACAAGACGTCTTCCAGAGATCGAGAGATGTCAAGTTCATTCCTGCTACAGAAGGACAGGTTGGAGTATCCTTCTTTTAGTGATAAACGATCATTCAATGGCACTAGTAACAGATTTCAGTATGTTTTCTCATATTCAAATATCCTAAAAATAAAATGAGCAAGTCATTATCAGTCTCCCCACCCATTGGATGAAATGGCAGATGAATTGGCAGTTCGATATGGACAAGAACAACAAAGAGAAAGCAGAGACAGTGATGATTATGTCAAGGTATCCATACACAATGAATGCAAGGGTGAAGGACAAGAGCAATATGGACATGGTGGTGAAATGGAGAGATGCGTCTTGAGAATGATCCGTACAATTCACTATTATTGCGCAAATGTCGATGTCGCCCTTGTCTAACACTCCTTCTCTCAGGTGACCCCTCCTCATATGTCTGGACATACTTCTCCCATTGAACAACAAAGAAGAGGAATGTCTCCTGAAGAGGTCAAGAGACAACAAAGATCAATGATCAATGATCTTTATAGGAGAAAGAGATGGAACAACTTGTTAAGGAGTATGACATGGTTGATAATGGAAATGGACAGAAGGCAGAGTTTGACAGATGTCTTGATGTAAGAATAAGTTTTTTTTTGAAAATATCCTTGTGGTTCACACAACACCTAGGTAATAGTATTTTGATAATCAATTCGCCCGTTTCCATCCGTTCGTGGTAAATAAACACTATTTATGAGAATGTTTTAGCTGGTTATCGTTGGTGGTCCTTCGTCATCCAGTCCAATGTCTCCATCATCCGATATCCTATCTGACTACGAGAAGGTAACTGTCATGGAGTCTCCTTCATAAAAGGAACAATTAAGATCTCTGCGCCAACCTCCCCCAGATCTGCTCTGGAAGCACAGCTTCAGCAGCATCCAGTGGGTGTGCAGCAACAAGTCTTGCAGCAGGTGCAACAACAGCAGCAACCTCAGCAATACCGAAGAGACGTTCCAACTGATGAACAAGTGTTGTTGGAACAGGTATAAATAGACGTATCTTCCAAGTACATCAAAGTTCAGGTGATGCGTGAATTCGATGCGGCTCATCATGAAAGAGTTGATGTTCTTTCGATGCAAGGAGTTGATAAGACAAGACCTCCACAGACACCTCCACAGGTTCATAATTACAACCGATCAGTTGGTGGATACTATCGGTGGATGGTACAAGAGCCAAACTACCATCCAGCGATTGTATCCACCAACAAATCGACAGTATTTTTCCTGTATGCTGTGTGTTCATTGAAGATTGATGAGAAAGGTCAAATTGCAGACTCCCGATACACTTCTCTCTGATCCGTTCACTACTCGTGAACAACAACGCACTGATATGTTAGGACACCCAACAGGTTGTGGGATGACATCAAAGTTGTTCATTTGCTCTTCTAGAATTAGAAATGGACGAACGTCGTAAATCCACTACTGAAATTATCCTTCCATTAGCACCAAAGGTAAACTCACTATTCTTTCATAAACTACAGCCATGTTAAGTATGCAATGCAAGAACTTCGTGAACAGTTTCCAGATCTTCCCACCCAGGTATCCATATTTG
The DNA here is from genome assembly GCA_014805445.1 of Diplogasteroides magnus. NCBI lineage: Eukaryota > Metazoa > Nematoda > Chromadorea > Rhabditida > Diplogasteroididae > Diplogasteroides > Diplogasteroides magnus. The sequence continues at coordinate 9,195 of JACMIF010000201.1, read as the reverse complement.
TATTCCTCTCAGTCCTCGTTCCATCCTTTGTTGTCATTTCTTCTCTTTCCTCAGGGATCGATCGAAGTTGTGGAAGAACCTGAAACGGATCTTCCTCCTGGAGTTCTTCTTCCTGCTGATCAAGATCCAATGGAAACAGCATTGGAGGAACCAACCGCTCCCTTCATTCATCCTGATCATGTAGTCAATCTGGATGAGAAGGCTGAAGAACAACAAAAACAAGAACAACAACAACAGCAGAGAGAAGTGGTACTGCACCCTCTGTTATCCCTTAACAGTTTCCCCAACATAATGCTTCATTTGTTATTCATTTGCCTCTTATTTCAAAAAGATGATAGATGGGTCTTTAGTTCACCTCTAATAATGGTGACCTCCATGGGGTGTTCCGAGAGCCAGGATCTCTCGGAAGTCTCCAAGTCAGACAGCGTCATGATCCATTGAGGATAACATATCTTCAGACAAGCAGCGGCCCTTCTGCATCCCGCATTCCAAAATTGGTCGATCCCTTCGGACGTCCAATTTCTTTTGCACAGCATCAGCAAGAAGGAATTGTGGCAAAACAACCTGCGCAGGTAAGAGCAGTCATTTAATTAAGCACTGGATGAACTCAACACTCCCTTCGTATTAACTTCATCTCTCAGATCGCTGTGACCCACTTCGATGCCTTCGGAAAACCATTGACAGTACAGACAACATCGACAATTGGAGTTCCTCAGCAACAAATGGATGCATTTGGAAGACCCATTCAGGTGAGGATGAAAGATGAGGAGAAGAAGAAGAAGTTGTTGTTCAGGTAGAGACTCCAATCATGTCTGCTCCTTCACCTTATGCAGAAATGGACAGAAATACCCCTCAAGTACCTATCAAACAGGTATGAACGAAGATTATGAAGAGATATGAGACGAGAAATTGTAGATTAGTCTTGACCTCAGTCATCCTCTTCAACCTGCAATGTCCACATTCGATCGACCGGAAGGATCCAAACCACATCCTGTCATTCCAGAGGTCTGCGGTTGATTCAATTACGTGAATAATCTTGCTGCATTTGCAATTTGTTCCAATGCACAAATTTCGTTCAGGAAGAATCAAACGAGGCGTACTTTACCACTCGACAACGACCCGTTTCCTCCGAAGATGTCAGTGTTTAATGACATTTCCTGCATAGAAGTGGTGTTATTCAGATGAAAGCGACTCTTCCTCAGCGTTCTGGAAAGGCGAAGACTCCTGAAGAATTGAGGAATATGGCAGAGGCTGACTTGTACCTTCAGGTGAGGAAGCAAGAGCGTGCGAAAGGAATGGAATGCATCAGGATGCGATTGAATATGTGGCAGCCCATAGACAGTTGCAACAACAGATGACAGGACAAGTAGAAAGGAAAGACACACAACCACAGAGTGTAAGGGACACTTATTAGTAGAATTGCTTCATCCAATCAGCCAATTTTTAAATCATGAACGTTGCAGTCAGGATTCGTAATGGAGGAGGAGATGTTGTCGTCCCATGGAGAAGGTCTGAAGACAGGAGGAACAGCACTACGACCATCTGGAATGGACATGCAACCATCTGGAGATGGAACGAGTAGAATGGTCAAGACTAATGAGGTGGGGTTCACTTTCAGAGATGATCAATCATAAGAAACATTTGAGGTATTCGATCGAATGGATGTTCATGATGAACATGATGATATGACATATGCACCAGAGATTCAATCTGTCGAGATTCCACCTGATCAGGTGGGCAGTGATTGCATTGTGAATGAGATGCATAGGTCTGTCATGAGTGAAACCGGCAATAGTTTATAATGTAAGTATATTGTATTTGCAGATGAGTGAAGCGAGTGACAATCTCCACGATGAAATTCCTCTTGACTATCCCTATGGAGGACCAAGTGAACAAGCACAGAGACTGGGTATGACACATATTCTCTTCTCACATCCAGTCCTCTCTTTATCCTTTCAGTTCGAAATATCGGCCGATGGCTCGCAGGTCCAGTTTAGCATAAAAATAGTCTCTGCCTTAAAATCCGATCCCTATGCTTCATCTCCCTTATGAATAAGTTGACTCCCCAGCATGCCTATGCTTCTGATCCAGTAGCCGTTAGTGAATGAGAATATGAGTGTGTTGATTGCAGAACAAGAGATGCGTGCACAAGAACAAGCACTCGAAGAGGCAGCGAATGCAAAGGCAATGCAACATAAGGTAGTTACTAGGGTGGAAAAAGCAGGGCAGTTATTGACAGCCGTTATTTCTAGCCATCTAATTTCATTCCGAGCGGTCGTCTCTCATTTCGCAGAGATGATCGCTCGGAATGAAGTTAGACGCCTAGAAATAAAGGCTGTCAATTACTGCCCTGCTTTGTCCACCCTAGTAGTTACAATACAACATTTCTGTCGTTGCATCCAGAGAAGAAACGGTCAATGGTGACATTGTTGTCTACAACGGAAATTGTGCGATTAACGCAAGACAATTTTGCACTGTCACCAACGACAGTTTGATTCTGTGAGCGGGTTTGACAGTTTAGACTGCGACAGTATTTCTGTGGACCGTTCACATTAATTGCAGGCAGCCCTTGCACAGGCCCCTCACATAGTTTCCATTGGAAGTGCTCATCATCCTCGATTCCCCTCTACTCCTTCTATCTCAAGTGCCACCAGGGCAGAGAGTCCAAGGGTCGGTCCGTATTCTGACACAAGAAGAAGAATGTTGTTCAGCTCCGTAAGCAGAGTTCTCTTCTCTCCATCCTCGGAGTCACTTCCACACAGGAAATGCTACTGAAGATCGACAGTCTTGAGGTGACATCATATCCTTTCAGAATGAACAATCGTTGCAGGCACTTTCTGCTGCCATGAGAAAGGCTGGACTGGAGTCTACGAATGTCATCTTTGGTGAGTGATCAGAGATGAACAGATGACAGAGTCTCTTAAGGTATCGACTACACAGCATCCAACAAGTATCAGGGAGAGGAGTCCTTCGGGGGTCATTCTCTACACACAATTCATCCTAATCTCAAGAATCCTTACCAGCAGGTAAGACGACATCATTCAGAAAGAATCGAATAAGTAACTTGAGGTGATCACAATCCTTGGTCGAACCCTTGCTCCATTCACTTCAACTGGATGTATTCCTGTGTATGGATTTGGAGATGCCCGTACGAGTGATTGGTGAGAATGACAATGGAGAAGTGACAATTGTTACCTTCAGGAGTGTATTTCCACTGAAAGAACGAGGAGTTTGCACGAGTCTGGATGAAGTACTCAAGTGAGACAATTCACTCTCTTCACTATATTCATACATGGAAATGTATTTCAGGACGTACAACGAAGTGACTCCAACAGTTGAACTCTCCGGTCCCACCAATTTTTCTCCTCTAATCTATCAGGCAATCGAAATCTGTCAGAAGACAAGAGAAGTAAGATATTATTAGAATGAGAATGAGTGATTCTCCTTCAGTATCACATTCTTGTTATCATTGCCGATGGTCAGGTCACTAATGAGAAGGCAACAAGGAGAGCTATTGTACAGGTGAACAATCCATTATTGTGAGTACTCAATTGTTCCTTCAGGCTTGTCAATATCCAATGTCGATTATCGTTGTTGGAGTGGGAGATGGTCCATGGGACATGATGAAGGTGACAATGATAACTCTTCATTCTTCACTTTCTTCCTTGAGGTCTTTGATGATTCCCTTCCTAAGAGGCCTTGGGATAACTTCCATTTTGTTGAATTCCATAAAGTAGTCAAGAAAGCGGCTGCCGCATCTTCTGATGCTGATGTCAAGGTAATATTCCTGAATGTATCTAGATCAGACAGAAAATTGTCTACACTAAGACACTCATTGCTCATTTCAGGTTGCCATTCAGTCTCTTCTCGAGATTCCTGACCAATATCGTTGTATTTGCAATCTCGGTCTTCTCAATTCTCGATCGCCCTCGATCATTTCTTCCCAAAAATAGATTCCCCACACTAATTCTTGATTTGAATTTGATGCTGAATCACGTCATTGTCGTGTCCAAATGAATCATTCCTTACGCCTGGTGCGTCCGGTAGAATGAGTAGAAAGGGACAGAGTAGAATAGGACAGTGATTCTTACTCGATGGGGCGTATCTTCTGACTCAACTTCACAGTGCAAACAAACACAGAATCACCCACGAATCGAATTGGAATCTTCTCTTTTTATCACCCTCGACCCTTTCCTTTTATGACTCTTCTCTACTTCAGTCAACACAAATATTCTTTCTTGTTTGAAACTCGCTCTATATCGTCCGTTTTCTTTTATGACGAGTTCCTCTTTCCAATCATTCAAGTATTCATATTTTAAATTAAACTTCAATCGTATCTTCCTTATGAAGAGTGTTCGATTGTTTCCGTTGTTTCGATTGTCGATCGAACTCGGCGATAAAGAAGATGAACATTGTGTAATCCATCGTGTGATCATTCCTTTTTCTGTCATTTCCTAATCCTCACCACGGACCAGTTTGTTACGCAGTCAATACACATGAGCGTTATTTATCTCCACTTTCTCCATATCCGGTATTTTGTTGCATAAGTGAAATAAGAAGGGGTGACCGGCTGAGTATTACTTCTCTTCTCTAAGGACAAAGCACTCAAGAGTCTCGAAGGAGTGACACATTCACTACATACAATAGTCCACAATAGGGAAGGTAGAGTAATCTGTCAGGGCAAACCGGCTTACTCCCACATACAATGAGTGACGACAGTCTCTATTATGAAGCTGTCTCCAATCAGACAGTCCGGTGTCATTCGAAACCATCGGACCTTCAATTGATCCTACCGTAATCAAGGTTTAATCTCTGAATGGACCAAAATCAAATGACGAATAGGAAAGGAATTTGGGGAATTCATTTGAGAAGCTTCATCCAAAATGACAATCTGGGACTATCTTTCAGTCACATCTGACTCATCTATGTCCTCTAACAGTCTCATTCCTCTTCATTCCCTTCATCTCTCTTCCCCTCTTTCTTTTCCCTCTCCATGATTTCCCTTGTCTCTCGTCCCTCTCCTTCCCCTTCCTTCCCCCATTCAAGGCCATATCGAGTCACTCTCATGTGAACAGACGCCCTCAAATTTGCTCTAGTTTCCGATTTCCAGAATTTGTCCTCCATTTCCTCTCCGAACTTTTTTTCCTTCACGCGGTAAATGTGACTAAGTGCAACCTTTGTGTTTCTAGTTCAATAAGAAGTGGTTCTCAATGCATTTCCATTTACCAGTCCGTGCAAACAGATTAGTCTTTCATTGACGGAAGCATCGAGTATCGTATTGAGTTGTAGACACGAAACCATTGAATGACCACTTCAATCTCTTCCTCTTCTCATTCATTCCTTCTACTCAAGTTCTCCCTTCCTGTATACTCATCTCTTCTATCCTCAACAGTCAATCGTCTTCCTCTTTTGGTCACTGGGATACAAGAACCAGAGGACATCTCATGAACGGAGGGTCACTATTGTTTCTGATCCTCTGCAGTGAATACTTTTCTAACCTCCTCAAGTATTGCTGCGTTCAAAACGTTGTTTCTGGCTACCAAACCCGTTCAAAAGCGCACTTTTTTTCGTTACGTGGAAACAAATGGAAACATTGACCTAACTTTTTTCCTGTTAAAGATACCAATTTTCCGTTAATTAATAAAAGATTCGTCTCATCGAGATAAGCATTTTTTACCCTTCAGATCTCAAAAAAGTTGAAAACTGAGGGAGTTATGCTACTTTTTCCAAAAGCGCGCGAATTCAAATTTGAAACGTTTCCGATATGGAAAAGTGGCATAACTCCCTCAGTTTTCAACTTTTTTGAGATCTGAATGGTGGAAAATGCTCGCCTCGATGAGACGAATCTTTTATTAATTGACGGAAAATTGCTATCTCTAACAGGAAAAAAGTCCCTGCGACATTTCCGTGGAAACGAAAACACGCGTTTGTGAACCGGACATTTCGCGTTGGTAACGACGGAAACGACGTTTTGAACGCAGCATATGTTTCACAGACTGTTCTTTTTATCTCGTCTGTAACAAGTGATATGTTGATCTTTCTTCTCTCAATTGCCTTTTCCTTGTGTCTCCTAACAGGAAAGGGACTCAATTACCGTAATAATGATGTCTCTCCTGTTCCCTTCTACTGCCATTCCTTTCCCTTCCAGGTTGAACTCATATTCCAATTAGCTCTCTCAGTTCCCTCAAGTGTGTTGACAGACAGTGAGAGAGTATGTGAATGGAAGAGAGACAGAGAAAGAAACAGATAGGATGGATGATCGACTGTCGCGTACTCAAATATTCGATGTGCACGCAATGTATGAAGCCCATGACATTCACATTGATGTCCTTGGTTTGTTGCCCATTTGAATCTTCCCTTTGTCCTTCTTTTCCACTTCAATTGACCACCAACACAATTTAGCTAATATTCTCTATTGTAAAGATTTGGAATGTTCCCTCACTTTACTTTAGGGTGTCGCAAATGGGAGTACATTCACCATTTACATAATATTCGCGTCATTCTTCACTGGCGAGCAGTTGTCTCTCATCATTAGAGACAACAGCTCGCCAATGAAGAATGACGCGAATATTATGTAAATGATGAATGTACTCCCATTTGCGACACCCTACTTTACTTCCTCTCAGAACTTTCTTCTTTTCCTATGCAAATGAGTGAGACTGCACTCATTCCCTTCCAATCCCATTACAGTTGGCCCAATATCTCGTTCCACATCGCTCAGTCTGATTCCGATCGACAGTCACTAAACGGTGTAAGCCGCAAATTGTCGTTTGATCTGTGAGGATGACCCCCTTTGAGATCCGTTTGGAGAATTGCGCATTCTTTGAGTGCATATTGTTTGATTTGATGGCACGAAGGAAATGTTCTTATGGGAGAAGAGAGAATCTGGACAGTGTTCACACACAACAAAACACTCCATTTTCATATTCCATAACTGCCCTCTCTCCATTCCCATTACCTATCTCCTCTATACTGCCAGGTGTCCCTTGTCAACCTTCCCAAATTGTGCTTGACCAGCCGTTTTCCTCTCTCTTTCTCTGTTCTCTCTTCTCTTCCCTCACTCTCTCACTCCCTTCTTCTTCCCTTAGGGATCCTCACAGTGGGAACGAATTCCCCTTGTTCACTCTCTTCTTTCTTTCCCTCTACTCTCTCATATCCTCATTCTCTATTCACTCCCGACCTTATATCCACGAGGTACACTCTTTTCAATAGTCCGAAATGCCCCTCAAGTGTCCATTCTCTTCCTTTTCTCTGATTCTCTCCTTTTCCCTTATCTCTCATTTTCTCTGCCACTTTCTAATGAATATCATGTCCTTTTCCATTGAGAACTTGACACTTTTTGAGGTTGTCCCCTTGTCTGACCCGATTTGAGTCAAAACAAGCGGCACTCTTTCTCATCTTCTTTCTCCTTTCTATTCATTCCCCTCAGGGTTATCATCCACTCTGACAGTTAACTGTCTTTTCATGTGAGAGTAATACCAGTTATCCGGTCACTCAGAGTCGAATGACCATTCAATGGCCCCGTTTGGCCATCATTATCGCATCATTTCCTTCCACAAAAGCCTCCCATGATCCATGATCTTCTCCCTTCCCCGTTCCCTTTTCTCTATAGTCTTCTTCTGAATGCCCTTTCTCACATTGCAATGTCCCCTCAGGGCATATCGTATAGCAGCACATATTTGTGTTTCTTGCAATGAAAGAAGATATGTGTCTATATACAGTACATGGATATTCCAATGTGATTGGATGTTCTTTCCTTTCCAAACAGGAATTGACTCGATAACTGTTCACAGGGTCATTCCACCCATTGCAACTGTCCTCCCTTTCCTCCCCTTTCACTCGATCGACTATTCCCTTTCCGGGTCACAGACTGTCTGAATTGAGTGAAAGAAAGGAGAGAAGAAGCTTCTCCTCGGGATGAAATTGACCCTTTCCCTTCACTTAGCACACTCTTGTGTGTGACCAATGGAGATCCGTTCCATCATCTCAAGAGTATTGTTCATGGGGGAATGTGTACATAGAAGAAGATTATGGAGGGAACTAATCAAAGAGAGTACTCATTTGGAATCATTTCCATCTAATGAGACATTTCATAGTCAATCTCAACGAGGATCGCACTTACACTAATTATTAGTCATGTAAACAAACTTACTGTACCGAGCACGCACATTCCATGTATCTGAAGACTGTGCACTCTCTAAATTGCGTGCTATTTTTTCGTTTCATTAACCATTTATCGTGAGTTTAAAAAAGGTTTCATGCGATATATAGAGGCTGACTTTCAACTTACTTTACATGAATATTACGTGCGTATCCATTCAGCATTTTCAAATTTCAACTTGTCTTCTTGTATTGTTAGCTTCATGTGCATTCTTCGCAATTTGCGTTGAAATGTGTGTGTGGTGGTTGGTTTGCCATTGGCTGAGCGGGGGGATCATGGATAGTTCTTCTCTCACTAAACAAAGTAGACAAAGAATGAAGAAAAGAGTCCGGTCTCGTTGTCTTCCTGGAGTAAATGTCTTTCCCTTCATTCTCTTTATCATGTAATGCCCTTCCTCTAATGGTTCGAGAGGAAAGGTTAGTCAGTTGGTTGGTTGTACATTCATTGCAATCCTCAAACCGGCTTTTCCTCTTTCGGTTCACTCTCATTTCCACTTGTTCCTTTTTGTTGCCTCCGCGACCTCATCTTCTTCTCTCTTATGATGATGATCGAGAATGAATGCAGTAAAAGAAGAAAAGATTCCGTTGTTCATTTCAACTTCTCTTAGGATCATCACAGGTCAAGGAAAGAGAGAAGAAGAGCTTCAACTCACAATACTTTCACCTCAAACAACACAGAGGATCAGCCGGCCAAATGTATGTTTCACTTCTTCTTAGGTACATAATTGTGGTTGTCTTCTTTCGCAGCAGGAATACTTACTTCTACTTAAAACTTTCTAAAACCAATTCAAATGAATGGAATGTGTTTCAGGCCGGTCGACCAAACATGCCATCGATGCACTAAGAAAGTGTATCCAACGGATAAGATAGGACCACTCAAAGATGGAACATTCTTTCATAATGTAAGAATAATGATATTAGGTTGTCCCATAAGTAATTGGCTCTTCATTCAAGTTTTTGTATCTTGACCTCTGATAAAGATACTGCAATGGGGCTTGGCCTTATACATGGTGGGGTCATGCCCTGCTACTAGCC
>JACMIF010000200.1:26169-43347 GCA_014805445.1 Diplogasteroides magnus | reverse complement strand
CCCCCCCCCCCCGTCCCCGCCGCTCGGGGCGCCGCCCCCCGCGCGCCCCCCCGCCGCCCCCCGGGGGCGGGGGGGCGCCTTTGGTAGTGAATCCCTTCCTCATTGAGGCCTCAACGAAAATAGAAAGATCAACCCTGTTTACAACATTAATGAGCTGTGAGCCGAACTAGATAAGAAACGAACCAAACAACCAGAGGAAAGAGAGCGCTCTTTGAATGGTGTAATCTACTGCGAACGAGAGATTTCCGCCACGTGTTTACATCTGGAAAGGGACGAGATCACAAAGCAATACGTGCCGTGTGCAAGTGTTGACAGTTCGAGGAGTGTTGGGAAATCTTTGATCGCCAGGGTCCCGCCAGTGGGTCATCTTGTGTTTTTTGAAGTGATGTGGGGAGGGCGGGACCCGTTGTTGACTGTCTGTGCATAGTGGGTAGACGTCGTTGATCCACCCACTAGGCGAATCGGTTCCTTTTTGTCTTCCACGTGGTGTGCACTCATGTGACAGGAAGAGACGGGGTGATTGTGTCGTTAAGGGTGTCCTCGTACCACACAATCACTCCACATTCCATTCGCCAATGTAGAACGGGGAAATTCCCCGCTGCAGGGAGTGTTGCTCATCACCACACCGAGGCATTTTCTTCTGTGCACCCTAACTATCAACCAATTGATTGATAGGCGAGAAATATATAGGAGTGACACTTTCTGGTCTCTCATTCAACCGTGAGATGCATTCTCTCTTATCATTTCTCGCTTCGGCAGTTATCCCTGAGTGAAGCTCACCTCTGACAGCAGTCACTCGGTCTCCAGTCATGGTAAAGGAGCTGGACCTAGCTTTCCACAGGTAAACTGAGCCTTGTTCAGTGACATAGTGGAGTCAATTTTATGTGTGGAATGATTGGAGTGTACTAAGGAGTGAGAATCGGCCACAATTCCTTGAAATGTCTGGTCCTTGTGTAATGTGTGCACTCTTCTTCCCTTGCCAATTGTTCACAAGAGCAGTTCCCGCTCCCATGAATTCTCATTTCTTCACATCCTAGAAACCAGAGGTCGAGAGGTCAGAAAAGACTGATTGCTTTCTTCAATTTTCTTATCTCTTGTTTCTTGTCAGTCTTTGCTTCAGAGGAACCCGCTCACTTCTCTCAAATCGATGCAGGAAGAAGTAGAGAAAACCTTCCCGATCCCCGACTCTTTTCTCCCTCTTGCCGTCCCAAACGTTAGAGAAGAAAGAAGGAACTGGGGAACTCTCCTCACAACGTGGTCAAACCATTGCCTACGTGATTCGTATTCGTCCTTAGACTTGTTTATGATGATGGGTTGTTCCTTCTTCCCAGTAACGAAAAGAGAAGGAGAAAGGGAGGAAGAGGAGTGAGAGACGGAGATGGGGTGAGGGTAAGGACACGCCATAGTGGACATAATCCAACTCGTTCACTTCCGTCTCGTTCTGTTCATTTAACTGGGCAGCACCAATCATTTGTTGTCACTTCACCCCTTCATTTGTTTGTGCTGTCTTCAATGTGTGATGCGCTGCCTCTCTCTTCTCTCTCCACTCTCTTATCTTCCTTCCTACCAGTCAAACTACTCATAAACCCTTTTTTCGCCGAGTAGCGTCCCATGCGCGCGATTCCATCTTATCTAGCCTAATGCGAACCACTCGGGCTTAATGTTGTGATCCTTAACCCCTGAGAGAGAATCTGTGTGGGGAGATTCTATTTCCATCTTATCTAGCATTATGCGAAGCACTCAGGCATACCGTGATCATTAACCTCTTGTAAGAATCCGTGTGGAGAGATTCTATATTTTTCCATCTATCTAGCCTGATGTGCACCACTCAGCCGTAATGTTGTGATCCTTAACCCCCGGGGAGAGCGAAATTGGGCGGGGAGGCTTCATCATCGATCCCTTCCAAGAAACTAGGAGACAAGAGAACGGGAACACGAAGCGTATATGTTTACGCAGTTAGGAGTGTCCAAAACAGAAGAAACCAGTAGTTTACCCCACTTACGTCATTCTTCCCTCGTGCTTCGCTATAATTAGTGGTTAGGGTATCGCAACCGGTGCCCGGGAGTTCAGTTCATAGAATGAAGTTGGTCCCTTCGATTCCGCAGAACAACTAGAAATGAGGAAGGGTCGAAAGGGATTTCCAGGAACTTTTGGGTCTATGGCCGGAAATCATTTCCGGCCATAGACCCAAAAGTTCACACCGCCTCTCCCTTGCTGTTAGTGGTCCCTCCTGTTTGACCTCACCCTAATTGGTCAAAGTCAAAACATTCAATCATGCACGTAGCGCTGCGCATAGATGATCTTTGATTTCTCGTCGTATAATTCTTCCCTCCGTTCATCTGTCCAATACGTCATAGTCCAGGTGGTCCAGGGCCGCCTTCCCGCTAATCTCATCATTACATTCATTGTATCACGATGTTGTTCTTCAGCTCGGCTGCTCTCCTCGACCCTGCCTACCCTAACAAAGGGGCTCCTCTGAGAAAGTCCTCTTCTGCTGTGGACTGGTCTCTTCTGGCAGACATCGGAAAGGATCATTCACCCTTCCACGTAAGTTCTCCTCTTCATATTCTCTTCCCCTCCCTCTTTTCACTGTCATGCAGAACACACTGATGTAAGAGATCTCTCAGCTGCGATCAGCACAGAGAAATTGCATCAGTCTGCTTCTTCCCCCCCTCACAATCAGGGTTTCTAAAGCGGTAGTAAAGTGCATTTCTCATTCGTATAAAACACCGTTGTCTATCGCAGGTAGAGACAACCGCTCCGAGTGTTTCATACAAATGATAAATGCACTTTACTACCGCTTTAGTAACCCTACTCTCAATCTCTAACTGATTCGTCCTTTAGCATCTCGCGGAGAGGCCGGGTGCCGTCTTTGAGGGAGGACAGAAGCGGCATTCGCACCACTTCGGCTTCCCAGCACTAGCACTACTCGGAGATCCAGCCGTGAGTGTACTTTTATTTAAAAATTTTTATTTATCTACATCATATAAGTGCGACGTAGTGAGAAAAAATACTGAATGTAGTGAAAGTGTAGTGAATGTACTCGATCTCTCAGTTCTTAGTCACTTCCTCTCATCTCACGTATTCACCCACGTGGTGTCAATTCCTCTAGCTTCTCTGAAGTCTCCGCCCATTCCCCGATCTCTCGCCCTGTACCCGGGGTATAAGAGCGTCACCATTGCAGGGCGGGCTGGTTATGAGTGCAGGGACGGGTGCCAACATCTCAGTCGATCACAAGCCGAACACAGGCATGTTCGCCCCCTCCTCTTCTTCTCATTCTTCACAAGGTGAGTACACACACATTATTTCCCTCCGGTAGTGATTGTCTTACTAAAGTGATATCATGCGACTGATCCCTCTAATACAGTACCCAATTCATAACATTGTCGATTTTTGGAGCGAATTTCCTCCCAACCTCTCACCACTTATATCCCTTTTCTCATTTAGTCTAATTGTAGTCCCTTGTATTACTGTAATCATTCCTATCTATCATTCAGGCTCGTCCTCACTCGTAGCCGCGGCTTCTGCCGCCCTGCACGGATCACCAAACACAATGGGAGGCGCCCTTGCGCACTCCAACCCTTCGTCCTCATCCAACCCTCTAATACCTTCTTCATCTTCTTCTGAGACGAGTTCCCTGTCAAAGAGTGAACACTCTGCGGTATCTCCGCCACCGGAACACAACGTGGGTATTTTCCCTTTCTTCTACTTGGGGAACCCTCTCCATTGGTCGTTTGAACTCCACTCGGGTTTTGTAAGAGAGCGAGAGAAGGGGACGACTGATAGAGCGAATGGGGTGATTGAAGAGCTCTTGTCCACGAAAGTGATGAAACGAGAAAGAGAATGGTTGACAGGGATTGAAGATGTGGTTTCGACGCACTGAAAACAAACAGTTGGGGAAAGATATTAGGAAAACATAGTCGCTCAGACATTGTGGAGTGGATTCTAGATGGTTTCTGATTGAATTCGAATGTCACAGTCAATCATTCAATTCAATTTCAGCACGGAATGCTCGGTTCTGTCTTCAAGAGTGGATTCCTTGGAAGGCCGGTACTTCGGACGGACGAAGAAAGCTACAGATATCTAATGGCCCTTGATCGTTGATCTTTGTCCTTATTGTATTATTTCATTTGTATTCACTATTCCTCCTGGCATGGGTAGTCAGTTTGGTTATTTTCTGTCATCACAACTTTCTTTATAGGCTCTTCCAATCGGATTGATTAATCCCCCTCCCTCGATTCGTTCTTGTCTCGTCCGTCTAGTAGTCATGATAATGTTGTCACATTGCATGCGCTTCCCCTGATCATTCCTTTCATTGCTTGGTTCTTATATATCAATGACATCTACTTGTATCTAGTCGTTGAATGAGTGACTAATTCCCGATTGGAGAGAGTCGTATCTGCCTGTATATACTTTTCTTCGCCATATAAAGGATTCCAATGGAATTCGTTGGCCTCGAAACGACCTCCCACGTGGAGTAAATGTAATTATTTCATCATTTGAGGAATGGCAGGCAGATTCGACCAGGACAACACCCTGCTTCACCATAGTGAGCTAATACTGGTTATACGTAGGTCTCGCTGCTCATTAGTCACCGGTTTTTGTGTCCAAATTGACTCTCCATACAGGTACAATGACCCTTCAATAGTCAACCCGACACAGTTCGTGGCCCACACCGCCCCCACCACCCTACCCTACCAGTCAACCCTACAACCTCCCACCCTCACAACAGTGAACTCGTCCCATGTGGGAATTCTCGACGAAGACATGTATTGAGTACAGTGCATCCGATAAATAATAAAGGAATAACGTAGAAGATGTGTGGGACTGGGGATGACAGACTGAGGAAAAGATCCTCCCACACAAGACCATTGTTGTCATCGTCACACTCGACGCGGTCATTCGTCGTTATCTTCGTGACCAGTGACGTCCTAATTGTCACCTCCTCCTAATTGCAGAGGTTAAGATACCAATTTGCTCAATGCCATCCTTCGTCATCCTCCACTCGCCTCTCACACAGTCCTACTCATTCTGACAACGTACATCGCGTCTCCTTTTAGATGCTCCTCCGTGACTTTATTCCTATACGTGGGATAAGTCCCTTTATTCCCTTATCATGTGACGTCCTCCGGATGGAGACATCGGATATTTCGTCACCAGCATTGTTCGAACTCCATTCAAGGGTCTTGGTATATTAGAGGAGATGTCTGCTGGCATGCACTCTTTTAGCCCATATCACCCTTCTCTTACATCTCGCTCTGAGTCCAAAATAGGAACCAACCCCCTCGAACATGTTTTGCTTATGACGTGAAGGAAAGCAGAAGGAAAGAAAAGGCAATTGAATTTAGAAATTTGGGGATGAGGGTAGTAGGTGAGGGCGATGGAGCGAAAGACTCATCTAGTCGTACAAGAAGAGGATTGTAGATTAGTTCCCACTCTCATCATTCCCTATTTGCATCCATGTCCTTCGCATACTTCCTCGAGGTATACTGTAGTCCAATGATGTAGGCGTGGGGCACAAGTCCCGTACAAGGGAACTGGAGTTCCAGTCCTCCCCCACGACCTCTTCCCCATTCATAATCTCTTTCCACTCGAACTTCTTCCTCCCTCTCCATTGTGTTCAACTGAAGTCCTCTTCACTTCACTCTTCTTTTATTGTTCGAATATCGTAGATGAGGTCACCACTCTCATCCCACGCCTTGTCTATTCCATCCAATTCCTCTGTAATATTGCATATCGCAATTTGTTATAGTCGCAGTCTTGTTAAATTGTCCAATTACACATGCTGGTTTGGTGTGAAAGGCGGCCGGCCTCCAAATTGCACTTCACTTGTAATATCTTTGAGAGATGATCGCGGTCGGCGTTCTTCTGATGGGAGTCATCGCAGTCTCACTGCACGCCACACCAGGTATACATAATGACAATGTTCCTCCTCCCATTCCATCCAATTCCAGTCTCATTGGAAGATTCTCTCATTGGGAATGAAGATAATGCGGTTGTTCCTCCAATTCCTCTCCTATTTCGTGATTCCATCCTCAATCGCATCAAGGAGCCGGTCCAGGTTTGTCTCTTCCCCTAGAGATTACTGTAGCCACATGATGTAATTATAGTCAGAAAATGACCTCTTTGTGTATTAGCCTAAGTGGCAGTGTCATTCCTTTCATTTCTCGTTGCAGGAGTGCGTGTGTTGCCGTGCTCATAAGTGCAAATGGCAAGCGTGCCCATGCTCAAGACGCATATTCTGAGACCACCCACGTTGTACCGTATATTCTCAAAGATAATTTATGTAACCGTATCAGCATGATGGAACAAAGTAATAAAGAAGGGAGCTACCGTACCTTGTTAATTTCCGATTTGCGATCATTCACACAAATGATTATGTCGTAGAAGGCAATGAAGTGGAATTTTGAACAAAAAATAGAACTCTATTCATGCAAAGTCAGCAGAATGTGAAATGACAGAGAAAACGGCCCGTTGAATATCTCACAAAAGCTGAGAAACACCTTTTGTTCCTCAGAAAGGTATTGAAAAGTCATAAGTAGTTTCCACTATTGTTCTACGCTCATTCAGACACACAATCAACCTTGACTACTGGCAATATGACATTTTGTTTCTTTGACGTATTCGAGTACGGTTGACCGTTGGTCTCTTCATCATCTCTCCATGATGATCTTCTGTAGTAATAACTCTGGAAGAAAGCAGCGTCAACGATGACGAAGAGCCTACAACAGGAAGTCTCTTCCCTTAGACAATGACGCACTGAAGCTAATTATATGGATTTCGCCAGACAAGGTGGTGTGGATTTTAATAGAGACGGGAAACTGACCACCATAATTGAAGAAAGATGACGATGGATAGGAATACAGTCACTACGCATCCAGACGCAATGAGAATGCGAGGAGGAGATTGCCTCATTCCATACAGCACTTGGGAGATTACAAATCCCAGAAAGACCAGAATAACCATCTTAAAGACCACGTGTCTGTGAAGGGAGGTGACGTCATACCTGCCATGTGGCATGGATCAGGTAGAATCTCGGGTGTCCCGTTCTCCACGCAAACAGAGTGAGGAACATAACAATTAGGGTTACCAGGACCACCACTATGAAGGACAACCCAATCGATCTTCCTTTTCCTGCAATTTTTTATTAAAACACACAAAGTTTATGCAATGAGTCGCCATCATCTTCCCGAATGAATTATACTTCTAAGTGGATGACTGAATACGGGATGAACGGCAATCTTTGGTGTACCTTTGAGTACATGGGTGTAGAAGAGGTCTCCATCGCCCAGGTAAAGATCAAGAACGATTACAGCCGCCATTGCTGAAATGAGGAAATGTACATGGAAAAATACATTCCGGGCAGGATCGTCTGTGTTTTGGTTCCTTTAGGAATCACCGACCATGATTCACTAATGAGAGTGCTGTAACTCACACAGCATAATAATCTCGGCTACACAGATGAGCGGAATTGCATCTCTGAGCGACACACATCCAAGACAGCAACGATGCTTCGAGAAGGGAGCTATCTGTAACGGAAACAGTGTGTTAGGGTTTGCAAAACTGTAGTACAGTGCATTCGTCTGTGGTTTAAATTATAGGTTCTAAATCGACAAATTTGAGCCATTCTTCTCCGCAGAGCGATTGTCTATCTTGGAGAGAGACACCCACGCCGGAGAAGAATGACGATAAATTTCCAATATAGATCCCCTAGTCAAAATTTCGTGGATCGGTTGTCCATCGCATGAGTTAGACAACCGTTCTTGGTGAATCAAACGATAGAAGAACGCACTATACTGCCGATGCAGAAACCCAACAGTGCATCAAAGAATAGGGCTGGAATGTCTTATGACAGAAATGCCCTTTCCCCTTCACCTTGTGTCTCCGTTGTGGCGTCTGGGAATCAAAATTCGTGAGACGGGGGATGGAAATGGACGAATACATGGAGAAGCGTATGGGAACGAACGTGCAAGGATATTAATAACGAGAGTGGAGGACCCGTCGGATGCAATAGGAGAAAGGAAGTGACAATTCAGGGTAAGAGAGAGAATGGACGGGCACTGATTGCGTCCTTTGACTGCTACATTTAGTCCCCACTAATGCACCACGGGTCATGTTATGCAGTCCCCTACAACCCATACACTTCGTTTCCTTCTATTCATATTCGAGTGTTTGCCTGCGAACTCACAAGGAGGATTCCCACTGAACGAATGGAAGATTGGAGCGAACTTCGGACGGAGACGATAGATGCCCTCAGTCCACCGGGCATTATACTCGAGGTGGTACTGCACACCTGAAAAAGAAATGACACGATAACACCGAAACGTTCATTCTCCTAATGAATGATGCTAGATTGTGGATGCCTTCTGCACTTTGACTTTCTTCCTAAAAGGAAGAGGCTGCGAGGAGGCGTAATAAGATTGAACAGTCCATTGCATTCTCTTTGAGAAGTGGATTGGATGCAATGGAACAGTGGGAAAGTGAACAATTATACAGTCTACTGCTCATACTGTAAATGAAATGTGAGAAGAGAAGAGAATGGAGAGACACTCTAATTAATGAAGGCGTTATTCTTCAGACCACCGAGAAGGTCATGTGAAAAGTGCAAAACTCAGATGTAAAACGCTGCAACGGAATTATCGAGGATGATTTTCTCGACCTCATTTGCTTGGAGCAATTCAAAGTGAAATGAAGTGCGAAGACATGAGAGTAATTCTCTTACACTAAGGGTTCAAATATGGTAAATTTAGAGTCATTCTTCTCCGCCGCGCGGTTGCATCATTCCCTCTTAGAAAACCGCGCGGCGGAGAAGATTGACTGTAAATTTACTGTTTTTGAACCCCTGGCTTACACTTGTCCTCTGAGATGACGATGCTTTTGATTGATGGGGGCCATGCTTTGAGGCAGTTCCTGATATCGGGACGTTCAACGTGCCGATGAATGCTTGTTGGTCGTCCAACTCCATTCAGGAACGAGGAAGCTGAAATGAGAACTACGTGGGGAATTATGTTGTGCGGAGAACTGTGCGGTCTTCCTCGAAGAACAACATGAAGAGGCAGCGAGAAGCAATTAGAGAACAAATGCATACGGAAACTGATGGACATGTAATACACTATGGAGCAGGGAACGACTTTTGGACTGACTTTTGTCTGTGCTCTCATTTCGACCGGTCGTATAAAATGAGCGAGAGGTAATGGCTCAACGGTGAGCACGGACGAAAAATGGTCCATTGGTCGTTATTTACTATGGAGGCAAGGAATAAATGTATGAGCAATTATTGGAAGGTAAGAGAGAAGACGTGCATGCGATTTCCCTTGTTCAAAGGATAGTGCATAAGAAAAGAAGACAACACTAATGTATGTGCAGTTCTGAAAGCGGGGATTCTTGAAGCGGGGCAGTGGTAAGTAGAGAATGGATCGTAGGAAGATAAATAACTTATATCTGAAGAGAATCGAAAGGGAAAGATAAGATGTCCGGCATTCGATGACGTTCACCTCAGATTGAGAAGGAACAGTAGGAGGAGAAGATTTAGAATGGAAAGGAGAAGGAAGGTAAATTGTTAGATCTCTTTTTGTTTCTCTAAATGAAGGTGGTTGCCAGAGAACTGTGAGAATTGAGAAAATATCTTCCGAGAGCAAGAAGGAGTTCTGTCTGTGTTGTCGAGAGAATCTCCAATCTTCTCCTCCTACTGTCCATTGGCAATCTGATTTCATGTGCCGTGGCATTTCTTCCGTTTGTATCTTATTGTTAAGTGGCGACATTGGGGGAAAACATGTACATAATAAGTGGGGGAGACGGTGTTGTGTGAGGAGGAAAGATCGTTCATGACAGAATGTGTCCGTGGAGCATCGTTCCGAGACAAGGCGGCAAGGCGCCAAATGCTAGCAGCTTGCGGTAAACAGTCACTTAGAAGGCCGAGGACGACATCAGAAGAGTCACTTCACCCAGAAGAGAACTATGTTTGACCATTAGTGTGTTTTGAGGCTCAAAATCGGTAAATTTGTCGTTATTCTTATTCGCATCGCGGTCGCCTATCCCCCCTGATAGACAACAGCGGAGTGGAGAAGAATGGCGGCAAATTTAGCTATTTCGAACTCATAGTGTGTTTTAGTGTTATATTTTTCTCGTTTCACAATCACTGCTCCTGACTTCCCTCGATTATATCTGTGTCCTCCTAATGAAGAGCGCCTAGTGAAAGAAGAGAAGATTTAAAGGGAAGTGAAAAGTGCACTGCGGATTGTGTGTCGTCGCCATCACAAACACTTATCCTCATCCTCTCTTACTATCCCCCTTGACTATGTCACAATGCAGTCTCATTCCATCACTCTTACTCTCTCCCTTATACTTCTCTTCATCTTGAGTTCTACTCATATACAGCCTGCTCATATTCCATCTTGGAGCACACGCATTTCTCATATTCCTCAGTCCTACGGCGGCACAAATGACTTGCGAGGAGAGAAGGAATTGTCTGAGTGAGTGAGAGTCTACTCCACTATCCCCACAACTCTCTCCATTCAGTCCTTCTTCATTCATATCTGAGTGATCAATTTCATTAGTCCTAGAGTGTTGACTGCCCCCGAGATGCCCCCATCACTTTGCCTCCAAATTGCGACGCTAGATCAAAGTGGACATGCGCGCCCATTAGAGAAGCTAATGCCCTCCTCTCCTTCTTCCATCCTTCTTCTGTTCTCCTCATTCTTCTTTTCTTTTCAATGCGACCACTTCCGGAACGACTTCGAAGCAGAGGAGAAGCTATTCTGTCACGACAATGTCGATTCGTTCCTCCTCGTGCAGATTTCAGTCTTCTCTGAACAAAGACCATTCCATTTCATTCTCCGCCTCCAATCTACCCCCATTTCATCCTATCAAGGGGGATCAAGACTCATTGGTGGATATTTGTCCCACGCGCGCACACACATTCTCTTATCTCATCGTCTCTCTACCCTCCCTTGGGTGCTTCCAGAATTGCCGTACGGGGCATCAAATATCTCGCGTAACCTCATTGCCCCGGCCTCCCACTCTCGATGAACGTATTTGTGTATTATCGCAAAAACTACTATTATTAACCGTTCGATGACTGTCTACTCTTATGTTTGGACGTCGCAGCAATATCCCCGTATATCACTTGCCCCTCCTTTCTATTCTGAATGGAAAAACAATTGGAATAATTTTACGCAATTTTAATAATTGTTATTATACATTTTTTCACAGAATCCATGTCCAGCGAGGCCACAGATGGCTCTCCTCCCCTTCTTATTTTTCTTCGTTCTTCGGTATTCTTCCCTCCTCATTCCCCTCTCCCTCTCGTGTCTTTCCACAATGGTAATGAAGGGTATTTTCGCCTGTCGCTCTCAATTTCTCCTCACTAGCTCACGTTCTCATTATATTCTCATTCATTTCGTGTCCCAGACTGATATTCGCAAAGTGTTTATGCCCGAATCGTTGACTTTTCTCAATGCATTAGTGTTTCCGTTGTGGGAAATGCCCACGGTGAGAGGCCGATTGAGAAGGAGGAGGAGAAGAATGAGAAGAGGGATGTCTTCCTCCTACCCCAACCAACCCCTCACTACTCTCTCAATCCTCTTAATCCTCGACGACACGACGAAAGAGGAGAGCGTCGTTGTCCTATTGTCTCACGCAAGACATTCCGTGATTGCCCTCCCCAGACGTCTTTTATTCTCATTCGGTTCGGCCCCATACACAATGCTCGCGCCCTTTGATCTTGCACAACTTCCTGACTCGATGAAAACATGTCCTTCGAACGTAGTACGCCGGAAGGTGGAAGGAAGTTGTGTGTGTGAGAGAAGACTGTGAGGGCGCCTCTCCCTCTCTCAAATCCCATAATCCGTCCCCCATATGCTTCTTTGCTATGAGTCTCTCTTTCAGATGCGGTGCCTGATGTGATGGAAGAGTCGTTTGAATGGGGCGACGACTGGGCCGGTGTGCCCGCATGGGCGGTGTGGGCTATCATGGCCGGCATCCTCTTCTCCGTCCTCCTCGTCGCTCTCGACTACTGCATCACACGACGGAACGCTCTCGGCAACACTTGTTGTACCCGCCAGAAGCAGAAGAGGAACCAGAATCAACAATCAACACCATCAATGCAGCAGGCGGCCCATCAGAAGCGATCCACCAACATGCTCCTCAATGTATGAACTGTTCCCGAGCACGATTTTGCAGCTTCGTAGGCACCACTTTCCTTATGTAGCCTAACAATCTATCAGTTTCTCACTGTACACCCACTCCTCAGTTTCTGCCTCTTTCTTCTAATCACCTCTCCTTTCTATCATTTCACCTATCCGCTTCTCTTCTCGTGTGGTCGTCGTCCCTTCCCATCAACTGCCTCTCTTCTCTTCCCGCCATCGGGTAATTCCCCTCATTACCCGTGACTTTACTTACTTCTCCTCTCCTACTGCATGTATTATGTGTTGACATCCACCTCACACTCTCTCCATTCCCTAATCAGTGGCGAGACCCATTCACTGTCCAACCTGCATGCACACACTGCTTAGTCTCAAACAGGCTTCTAGTAGACAGAGAAGGAAGATCATTCATTGCAGAAAATGTCGAGGAACGTTCCAGTTGAGCAGCCAGAAATGTACTGATAGAAGAGCCGCTTTCCCCACATACATGGTGCAGACATTCCAATATTCATCCGAGTTTTATCACAACGAAACAGGTTCACAAATGTTCGGACACAAAACGTTGTTATTACTTCTATAATGCTTCTTTTCATGTTTGAATACGGTAGAGGGATTCATCCTTCTTCATCTTCTTCATTCTGTTCATTCGTGTCATGTAAATAGCGTATAGAACAAATTATTTGCTTATTGAAAGCCATCGCGCTGGAATCGACTTATGTTAAACAAAGATATATTCATGTGATGAAGATGATGATGATGCAAGATGGCATGGTCGAGTACAGTAGTTGCAATATGACACGTGAACTCATTTGTGCTGTCCCATCTTTTCCCGCCTTCTGTCCTCTTCTCTCGCCTGCATTTCTCGTCTCCACCGATCCATCCATCTCTTTCGAAGGATGTGAGCTCGCGTTGCATGCACGATGTCACAGGCGATCTGTTCGTAGTCGTACTGAAATTGGATCATTACTCACGGCCAGAAGATACATCCATTCTAAGAAAGCACGCACGTCACGAAGAAGAAGAAGAGACTAGAGAACTGACCCTAACCATCTTGGAGGGATCTGTTATCACTTCCTCTTCTTCCATTCCATTCGCATGTTCGACTGTTCCATCTGGAGTGGATTCGTCTAAGCTGTCCTTCTGAAGAGCGCTAAGTAGTGTCAAGTAGACTCTTCAAAGGACTCACCTCAAACTTGCCATTCTCCCCATATCCATTCACATGGTCTGAGGAGACACTGTAATACATTAATGAACGAAGAATTTAGAAATGGAAACCAACAGTGGATCGTTGTCAGGGAAGTCGCTTGAACCACTCTGCATCATAACAAGTCGAGGAACACTGAAAGCGAGCTTTCAACTCTCGTTCTTATGTAGTGGCGGCCATATGAATTCATCCGTCAGGCGCATGTTATGAGACCCGTCTCGCGTGTGTTTGAATACTCAGTTGTGTTGACTCTTCTCTTACCCTGGAGGCCGTCTCATCTCGTCATTGGGGTGTTCCTCTTCCATTTGGGGGCTCGACGATTCTCCGTTGTACTCGAAGACTTGGCTCAGCCTCTCCTTCAAGTCTCCGTTTTCCCTTCTGAAAGGGAATTGTGTCATGAACATGCAAATACTCGCTAAGTGACAATTAGCCTGCCCAACTACAAATTATTATACAAACGAGTGCACCGTAGTAGTGCAGGCCGCATAAGCAATAATATTAGCCTTTCTAACAACAAATCTCACAAGAATCAATGTACCGTAATAGTGCAATCATCTCCTCGGCCTTCTTCAACTGGTCACCCATTGTGACGGCGTCTCCCATGTTCTGCAGCTTCTTCACGGCCGCAGCCACCGGTTTCCGAACCTGAAAATAACGAATTACTACCTTAATAATAAAGGTCATTGTACACAATTCCCACTTCTTTTGTCTCCAGGGCGACAATCAATTTCAGTAAATCCGACCTCGGCCACTCATGAAAATCTGCAAGAATGTAAATTTTCTAAATTGTTTGCATAGAAGGAGCAAACCTTTGCTCTTTGCTAATGAGACTTCGGCTCTCTCCCTCAAATGTCGATTCTCGTCCTTGAGATTCTGGACTTCTTCCATGAGTCTCTTCACTGTTCCCTGACTGATTGTAGTTGATGTGGTGGCCGATCCCTCTGGTCTTCTGAAAGGAAATACTGCACTACGGGTTTCAAAAATCGGTAGTATCAGGGGTTCAAAAACGGTGAATTTGTCGTAATTCTTCTCCGCCGCGCTGTTGTCTATGACGGAATGAAAGAACCGCGCGGCGGAGAAGAATGACGACGAAATTACCCCTAGTAGCAAAGTTTATTTCGCATTCGTCTGATCCCCTCGGAGCTGTTGCATCTACGAGTAATAGACAAGCTTGTATTAGACAAATTAATAAATGCATTTTACTACCGATTTTGAAACCCAACACTGCGCCCTGACTACAGTGTGATAAGTATAACAGTAATGGAAGTACGGAAGAGTGTACCTCGGGGGATGAGCATAGGGTGATTTCCTTCTCTGATCCTTTTCCATCTCTTTCTTCTCCTTTGTCGATGGTGGTCTGGCCCTAACAACGGAAGTCGAAGTGCTTGGCTGTGCCTGAAAGAACTTCCTCGATCGTACAAATACGGTTCCACAACAAACTATTATTGTGTGGGAGGTAGTATGAATAAGTGGAATGGAACTGACAGTGGAGGCAGAAGGGGACCTTCCCTTCATGGCGGATGAAGAAGAGAGTGCAGCCTTGACACCTGCGGTCTTATTCGGAGCTTCCTCCTTCTTCACTTCAGTCCTGGACTCTCTCGTACCCTCGCCCTGCTAAATGACACGAATAATTCACACGGTTGCATGATACGATGTTGAAAGGACTTGGTATTCATAAATCATAAGCGAAGAACGTTGATGAAACGTATTTGACTTATTTTTTTCACGATCTCATGACAAATTACAAAGCGTTCGATGAAGAAACAAACCTTTGCATTTTTCTCCGTTAGCAAATGCACTTTCCGTAGTCTATTTTCCAAGTGAGTGATTGCCGTTCCTTAATTCGTTTTTCACGTTCGCAACTTCTTTGCTAGGCTGTTAGCATTTCTGCATTAAAGATGATCCCAGTGGCCTTCTCCCACGAGTTTCTAAAACGGTGATTTTATGCGAGAAAGTGCATTTCTCATTGGGATATTCTCCGGGGAGCAGTTTTCTCTCTCTCTCATGTGATATACAACCGTTCCGAGGGAATTAGACGAATGATAAATGCATAAAATCACCGTTTTGGAAACACTACTTCCCACTCAATCATGAAATATGCAAACCTTTTCGCGTGACATTGGGTGTGGCCGTCTTCATACGGGGAATCCAAGAAGACACGCAACCAGTGGGTGAATAGTAGTAGTAGTTGGATGGGATGAGTTGTAGTGGTGGTTAATGAGGGGTGCCTGTCCCCCTGTGCTTCTCCCTCTGCACAAGCCGTTGTCAAGGAGACACATCACTGGCACCTTTCTCTTTCAGTCTCATTTGCACCGTTCCCCACATCTCCTGTCTCCCATATTTATTCTTCTCTTTTGTATATATTCTTTATTCGTTGACACCGACGTAAGTGTCTTACGTATGTTGTATCTTTTCATACCGTATACTTTGAATGGCGAGATATGGCTAAGATTCGAGGCTATTTAAAGCATTGTGGGATATGGAATGAGTGAAAGGGGAGAGATCGCAGAATATGCACCCGGGGTCCTTTGTAGCACAATTGGATGATGACTAGAAACAAGCATGGCTGGCGGCCAATTCGAAAGCCGTGGGAACTTCCTTCGAACAGTCGATGACTCGCACAAGCGGATTAGGTGGACGGCTGTAAGGAAGAAGGGATTGCCCTTTGAAGGGGTGCAAAGTGCATGAGACCAATGCACTCTGTAGTAGAGTTTGCAGATTGTATGCGAACTCGGTCATGTTTATCCTGATCTTATATCAGTTATCGTGAAACATAAAAGATCTCGCATACTAACTGCCAACAATACCCTTGAGTAATCAGACATGGGTGAAGTCACCT
Source organism: Diplogasteroides magnus (assembly GCA_014805445.1). Taxonomy (NCBI): domain Eukaryota; kingdom Metazoa; phylum Nematoda; class Chromadorea; order Rhabditida; family Diplogasteroididae; genus Diplogasteroides; species Diplogasteroides magnus. The sequence continues at coordinate 27,161 of JACMIF010000200.1, read as the reverse complement.
GTTTGTCTCTTCTTCCACTATGATCTCCTCGTCGATCTCTATTATGCTCCAATCGGTGCTTGTCGTAGGGATTTCGATCCTCTCCTCGATAGCCTCGTAACTCGGGGGAGGAGAAATAGTCAACGGCCGCCGTATCGAGCCCGTTCTCTCCAGTGTCGAGTAAGCCGGTGGCGGGCTGAATGGCACTGTTTTGTGGCTGTCCCGTGCACTGCGCAGATGGGGCTTAATTCAAATCCCTGGCGAGGCTGTTCAAAAATTCAACTGCCCTCCCGCGCACATCTCATTTTGTATTCAGAGGACGGCAGATATTCAATCATCACTATGACAGAACAGAGAGAATATTTTTGACCCCAATCATTGCGTGATGGGTCTTGATTATGGTTGGCAGGATGAATATTTTATGGGTTATGCCTCATAGAAATTATATGCCAAAAATTAGTCTTGATTCATAATGACAATTGTTTCTCACCGGCTTTCCCTGGATGGCGGTTCTCTTGGAGGTGAGATCCTTGCGAACAGTTCATTGTACTGAGGGGGAACTGCGGGAGACATTGCGGGCGACACTCCTCTCGCTCTCATAATTATCGGTCGTGGGATGATAATTCTGCCTGCAAAGTGTTCTGTGCTCTTCCCACAGCTGTCTCGGGGGGGGGGGGGTGATTGACCCTTCCCCCGTTCTTCTCGATTGTTGTCCCTATTAGACCCACTGGCACCTCGCGTGTATTGCCCGAATTATGAGATCTTCCTCCTAAGAGTAGTGACAGATGGTGCCCTGTGGCACTCGTCTGTTCACTCTCAGGCCATCTCATTCCCCCTTCTCTATTCCCATCTGGACAGTCGATTTGACTCTCGCGCACTTCAAACATCATGCCGACCCCACGTAACAAAGCGCAATTAAGACTTGATATTTTTTCATCTCAAGCTAAAATCGACCTAGGCGGAACCGGGTGGGAAACTTTCGAATAAAATTCTGATTTTTTTCCTTGAAGTAG